>JADLZL010006873.1:0-96312 GCA_015844335.1 Chrysopogon serrulatus | reverse complement strand
AGCAACTATATTTGTTTGCATTGCAGCTGTACTAATCTTTCCTTTTTTGCATTATGTGTTATTTTGTCAGCTCTACTTCCCACTTCTTTTCCAGCAAGGTTGGTATGTGCTAATAGTCTATATTAGTCAAAGAATGTTTCTAATCTTGGATTCCTGTACTCTTCATTTTAGAGCGGACTCGGCTTTCTATAGAGCCGTGATTGATGAATTTTGTAAGTAGCAAAGAGACATGGATTTAAATTATTTCTTTGTATTGAATGTGTAATTTTGTCTAAATAAGTTAAAGTATAGTTGTACTCTAATTATTTCTTTCTACCTTGTTTTAGATACCAAGCTTTGATGATCTATGGACTAAGGTTATTCGTATTGACATGGGTTTTCATGGATATGAAGTTAAATTTGCGAGATGTACCTCAACAGACCGAGAAGTATGTTAAGTATAGCCTTTCATTTGTAAAAATGATACCATACTTATAATTCTTATAGTGTTTTGTCCTGAACTTTGTCACAGCTGTATCAATGATAGTGGTATATTTGCCATGAAAAATCTCGAGCTTTGGGAGCCAAATGTCTTCATGATGGATAAGTATTCTGAGGCTGATATTGGACACCTTCGTATCAAGTTTGTGAATGAAATGATTTTCAATGAACACAACAGTTCAGTTGATGGTTCTTCTAAAGTTATGGAGTATGATGCTTTGGTAATACTAGACTCTTTTGTTGTGATTTGTTATAATAGTGAGCTCCTTTTTGTTCTTTTTCCTTTCATATGAAACTTTGTTAGTTGATTTGTGTTTTGTAATATCTGCTAGCACACACAGTATATTTGTCCTAGTATTTTGCTCTTACTTTGTGCTTGTTCTTCCATAGATTAAAAAATTGTCTCCTGTGATTTGTGCTAATTGACTTTTGTGTTTGTATCATGTTTAATATAATTGATAATTGTTTCAAAATCTTTTCTTCAGGTCTATGAGAAGTACTACAAGAAAGCTTGACCTGCGTGTTGTGTTTGTGATTTTTTTTCTTTTTTCATGTCAAGGTTGCTTTGCTATATAGTATGTAATTTTATTCTAAGGAGCAAGTACTTTGTAAAGGAGCAGACTACTTCGACCTGATCGGCATGAGGAATAGTTTTTACTAAAGTGGTTGTCAATACAGTCATGAGGGTGAACTAAAGTGTATATTACCTATTAGTTAAATTTTATTTGTCTCTTGTGATTTGTTCTAACACATCTTTTCTCTCTTTATTTTCATTTTTGGCTACGCACACCAATTTTTTTGCCATTCTAACTATAAACTTCTTTGTCTTGTGATTTGGGTCTCAATCTTTTTTGTTATTGTCCTTTCATAGAAGAAGGAATTGTCTCTATTTTTTGCCATTCTAACTATAAACTTCTGTTGTCTTGTGATTTGGGTCGATCCACTCAATCTTTTTGTTATTGTCCTTTCATAGAAGAAGGAATTGTCTCTTGTGATTTATGGTAACAGATCTTTTCTGTTTTTACTTTGATTTTTGGTGTGGATACCAAGCTCTTGTCCTTGTCTATTTATAGAAAAAAAAATTGTCTCACACCAAGCTCTTGTCTTTGTCTATTCATAGAAAAAAATTGTCTCTTGTGGTTTTTGCTAACTCACCTTTTGTTGTATTTTTGTGGTCTGTCTATTTGTGTCATGGTTTTTTTGTCCGTTGTCGGTGTGATTGTGTTTTTTTTTTGAATCTTTCCAAAGTAGCTTACTTGCTATTGCTACTAGATAGACAAATTGGGAAAATGTCGGATGGGCTTACAATACAAAGACATATAAGGTACAACTATATTTATTTCATGCATTTCAGAGGTATTTCTTTCAAATGTCGATGGCTTGTTGTTTAGTTGTCTCCATTTTTGCTTGCAGATCTATCATTAAGGCAACATTCTTCCACAACAACCCTTGCAACTTTATTGATCCGAATGGTGGTCCGGTGTTTGTAGTGGGTTTCATTCTAATTTTCGTTTAGCCCGGAATGGACTATGACTCAATATTGGTCGGCTTCTTTGTAAGACCTATAGCTTCCCAATCCTTGAGTTATGTAAAATTGTCTATTTTGTAATTTTCTATATGTCCTTGCATCAAGTATCATTTGTTTCAATTTTGTTAGTTACGATCTTGTTGTTATTTACGACAAGTACTATTTGTAAGCATTGGGAAGATGGCTTGTTGTTAGTTACGATACCAAGAGTTAGTGCTCTATTTTTTTTTCATGCTTGATAGTACTAGGCATCAATCAAATGAATGAAATGCTCTGGCGACTAGACTTGTTCCATCTTTTGTTTATTCTTCGGGAAGGCGAACCACCGGCCGCTGCCCCCTTAATTCATAATTGTTCCTAAAGTCGAGACTAGTGCGACCCACCGGTGCCCCCTTTGGTTGTTACATAGTTGACAATGCCCTAGGTTTGTCTTTGTTATTGGAAACTAACAAGATGATTACCAAATATATGATATACTGAACTGGGTCATATGTTTGAGCATGGTCTCTTTGTAGGACAAACAGGAAAAGTGCTTTGAGTCCAAGTACAACATAAGGAATGAAAATTTGCAATCAATTATAATGTAAGTTTCTAGCACTTGGTATTGCAATTATGGTTCTCGAATATGTGCAATTTAAGATCTAGGCATAATTTAATATCTTGCCGATTACATAAATGACATAAATAATTTGGCCGATAAAAGTCTGCTTTGTATCTTCTAATAATGGAGAAATTTGGAGCTTGTGTTTCCATCATTCATGAAGCTCTTCCGTTGTAGCAAATTGTTGTTTCCTTTCTTTTCTTCCTCCGAGGCTTCACCGGGAGCCCGACAAAAAAATATCTTTTCTCTAAGAATAATTGTATTTGGATTGAAAATGCATGCTAGGTTTTGAACTATGTTCACCTGCATCGTTAGTGTCATTTGTTTTTTTCTTCCTTCCTTTGCTGTTTCTTTGCCTTTCTCTCTCTTAGCCTGCCTTCTTCTTTTGTTCACCTGCCATCTTCTTCTTCTCTTTGCTCTTCTTTCTTCTTCTTCATTTTCTTCTAACACTGTCATGAATCTCTTAGGTTTAGGTGGCCTTCCCTTTTTTTTTTTTCTTCTTGTAGGTTCCTCTATTTCTACATGAGAAGAGTTACCTATGTCTTGTTGAGTTTGTCTTTGGTGCCATACTTTGCACATCTTCATCCCCTTGATCCCGATTACAGACTTGACCTATTTGTTGAGTTGCTAAGAGTGTATCTAGATTCATGTCCAACTTGTTGAATTTTGCCATGAGGTACTCCATTGTTTGCTCATTTTGTGATCCTTTTTGAATTCAATGTTGCTGATCTCCGTGCATAGTACATTGTACCTCAAAGAATGCATTTGTTGCAAGTGTTTCTTGTTGCTCCATTCGATCATGTAGCTCAGTATTTTTTTTCTCCATCTGTGAATGATATATTTTTCTGGAATCATGCTGATTTCCTTTTCAATGATTATTTTTAGGATGTGTGAGCACAAAATTCCATCTTTGCTGAACTTGGCGCACATGCAGGTAAATTCTTCTTTGCCCTCTGTAAGGTCTGTGTTTACTGTATATGTCCTCACTCTATGGACGTTGTGAACCTGGTTCTTCTTAGGCCAGACTTCAAATTTTTTCCCTTCTTCAATCTCTTTATAACTTAGTCTTGCTGTTGCCTTTAGCTGGATCTGAAACTTTCTGAATATGTTTCTATTGTAAAGCTCTGCTGCTTGTTGCTCTATTGTGTAGCCAAAAATGTATTCTTTCGGTCTTTTTGGTTGTTTAAATCGTCCTCTAGCTTTTCTGCCCTGTTTATGGCTTCAATGATACGATCATACTCTCTTAAGAAGCTCATGACACTGTATGTTGGCCCAACATTGTCTTTGATTCTTGAATTTAGTGATTCACTCCTGGATGTGGTTTGTATGAATGGGAAGAAGTCATTCTTGTAGTAAACTGGTATGAACCTGTGTCTCATTTCCCACATCCTTGTAAAGTACTTGTTGTTTTCTAGATGCTTGTCCTGTATCATCTTGAGCCACATTGTTTCAAACTCATCCACTGTCAAACTGTTGCTCACAATGTCTTCAAAGTCTTGATAGAGTCCCTTGTTAGTAAGAAATACCTTCCCATTCTTGTTGTAACACTTTGTTTTGATGTGAAATAGGCAGTTCCTATGCCTTGTGTTCTTGAACACTAGCTGAATCGCAGCTTTTCATGGACTTATCTTGGTCTGTAATAATTGTGACTGGGTGCTTCCCTCCCATTGCTTCCAAGAACACTTCAAACACCCACTGAAATGTTTCTATTATCTCATCATGCAGGAAAGCGCAACCGAATAGACAGCTCTGTGCATGGCCTGTTATGCCAACAAATGGCGCGAAAGGTAAGTTATACCTGTTCGTCACGTAAGTGGTGTCAAAACTTACACATTCACCATAATGTGCATAATACTTCATAGAGAAAGCGTCCCGTCTGAATAAGTTTCTAACTCTCTTTTCATCATCTAGATCAAACTTGTAGAAGAAAGTAGGATCCTCCATTTGTCTCTTTTCTCGAAATATTCCAAAACCTTGGTCATATCCGAGCCCTTAATTTCTCTCAAGATCTTAGTTCTATAGTTGCCGATGTCCTTTTTTTTTCATGGGTAGAGTCAAGTCGGACCACCTCTCGGGTATGATAGAATACCAACCATCTGCCTAGTTGGGATGTTGTTTTCATTTAGAGTCCCGATCAATCTTTTTTTTCCATGTCGGGTCATATATTTGTGTCTAGAGAATAGGTTATCCCTATCTCCGGTCTCAAATCATGGTTATGGTCCAAATCAAGAGTCTTGACCTTCCATATACGCCTTCTTCTTTTTTACCATCATCACACATGGACAACCCGATTTGAATTGCACATTTGTCTTTCTTTCTCCTTACTGGTTTGTTTCCAATTTCCTTGTCAATTTCTCGCTTCTTGTTCTATAGTCTTCTGTTGCTTTGCTTTTCCAAAGATGAGTGCATCTCATCTCAACTTTGACTACCTCATTGTTTCTTTTCTTACTTGTTGTTCTTGTTGTGTGTGTGATGGCCACTTTAAACCCAGCTAGAATGCATAAAAGTTGAAGAAGTGTTGAGCAAAGATCCCTACTATTAAATTGTCGCTCTACTGCGGGGGTGTACACACTGTCTATAGGTGCATTGTTGCCTTCAGAAGCAGCGGTTTGCTCAGCAACTATGAAATCTTCAATCTCTTTTTCTGTAAGTTCCTGCTACCACCACTGACTGACTCATTATCATTTGTAATAGCTGATCCAACCTCTATGCTTGTTGTTTCGATGGTACAAGATCGTTGATGGCATTTTCTCGAACCGCTTTGTCGCTCATTCTCAGTATTTAATTTAGCAAAGCAGTTTTAGTTTCTAAGAAATAGCATTTGTAATACATATATTGCTTCTTCTATCTGTTATGTGAAATATGTGGAAATAGATGAATTATAGAGCTGCTTGTATTACCTCATCAATGTCCATGTTGCTGAAAATATATCTGCTTGCCAATGATAGTGTTCATATTCAGATATTTCGTCATCGAGATGCTTGGGCTTTGTCCATCATATTCAGCACCAAATTCCTGTTTTGTTTGCAAAGATAAGTACATGATTTTTTAATGGGAGTAGCACATTTTTTGTTAAAAATATAAATAATTACTGAGCTTTTTGTATGTACCTGATATGCCAATCTTGACTCGAACTTGTCCAATAATTACGGGGTTCTAAGCTTGCTTCTAGAGCACTCATATCATTTCCAAGTATCATTTGTGTCAATGATCCTTGCATTCCTTCATGTTGCTTGCATAGTTTATAAGCATGATATCAAAATTATCAGATTATTATACCAAAATTACATGGTTAACAGACTTGTAATTTGCTTATGTTATCTATATAATTTTTAACCTGCACATTTGTGGCAAACTGATGTTCATCTTCCTGTGAGTTGATAATTTGATCAAGTATAAGCTCAGTGTATCCTCCCTGCATATAAAATTCAATTATGTCTCATGCGCATTTGAAGGAGCAAAGATTGAAATAGATATATGTTGAGCATTGATTTTGTGTTCACCTTCTTGTAATTGATAGCATCTAGAGGTACAACATGAGATGTAGTGAGTATTGCTGAAGTCAAACTGTTGTTGGTACTGTTCTCATTTGTGTCATTCGAACTGATCTGTGATTGATTTGCGAATATAGGATCTGAAAATGCACACTGGTTAGTCTGGTACATGAACTTTATTGCTTCTTGCCATTTGTTGATCCCTTCTTCTGTTGTGAGGTCAAAATTTTGTGATGAATGTCCATCCATGCTGTCAGTTGTAACCTGAATACATAGTAGATGCATATAAGATATATGATTTGGTCCACTGAATTTGTTATTGAGTAATGGTAGTTGCCAGTTGCAATTTTGTATACTTTGCTACTGCAGTTTCTTGTTTAGTAGTTATGCCTAAAAAATTTCATGTATTTCTAAAAATTCTTCCATCCAAAGAAGATACCTAGAGGACATTGTGCTGAAAGGAAATCTAAGCAGCATTTTACTCTTTAAATTGATTTCCAAACTGATGAGATAAAGAGTTGCAAACTAATGAGATAAAAGTTCCTTTACAGATTAGATGAGGGCAGATTGCAGGGATCTTACACAAGCAAGTCTTGGTTCTGAGGTGTACTAACCTTGTATGATTTTCAGGTGAGTCCTGCCTCCTTGGATTCGGTGATTCTCCCCTTTTTCCCCTTTTTTTCCCAAGCTCCGCGTGAGCGCAGCAGAGGTCTTCCTCATGAACAGATCTGTTGATCCGGTTTGTGTGTTTGCTTCTTTTGCAAGTTAACGTATAGGTTTTTTGTTGCTGGGGTTGGTGGGCCTGTTTTACTTGATAGAATGGGCCTGTTCTACTTGATAGAATGAGCCTTTTTTTCTTTGGGGCTGGAAGGCCTTTTTTTCTTTGGGGCTGGAATTTTGTCAAACTGATTTGGGCTTTTTGTTTTCTGTGACAGACTACAACTCACAAAGATGGCAATTGCAACAGACTACAACAACAATAGAATCCATGTGTTTTGTTCTTCTAAAACACACGTTTTACACTTTTGATGGCATTCGTGTGTGTTTTTAAAAAAAAAACACATGGTTTTTTTCTTTTGTGGTTCTCGTTTGTAGGCTGCCGAAATCATGTGCTAGGTTCCAAAAACACATGGTTTTCAAGTTATATGGAATCCGTGTGTTTTGTGGGGGTACAAAACACCCGTGTCTTTTGCTTGTGTATAAAACGCACGGGTTTTCAATAGACGACTCTTATATTATTTCTTATTTTATACCTTTTGTTTTCCTTTCCTTTATATTTTTTTGTATTTTTTGTCTTATTTTGTATATTTTTTCTTTTATATTCCATAGTATTTCCTCTTGAATCCATGATCTTTGTGATATTGTATTATTCTTTGACATGTTCCATGCATGATGTATTCTAGATTTTCTGAAAGTTTCTTCACACGGTAAGTTGTTACCCCTAAGACGTTGCAACGGTTTTATTTTAAGTACTTTATTGGATCCACGGGATCTTTGGTGATATATTTATATGGTTCTCATTTGGCATGCAATTTTTTAATTTTTCATAGGCCTCCTTTCCTTATACCGACAATTTTTCATGTGATATTCACTTGAACGATGTTCTATATAGCATGATAAGGCCATTCCCATATTATTTATGAGGTATATTCTAAATTATTATTATAATGTTTCTTTATATGTTCAGTGATGTGTTCTGGTTTGTTCACATAGTAATCTTGAGATGTTCCATAAGATTTAGAATGAGTTTTTAAAGTATTTATTATGTTCCATACATACTTGATGTGTTTTTCCATTTACCAACATATTGTCTCTCCTCCAGCTCTAGTGCCCCTATGAGGCCACACTTATATATATGGTCAGTTGCGAACATTAAATATTAGTTTCGATAAACTTGTCAACATATTTTGTTTCTGAATAAATATATTTCTAGATCAAGAGTTTGTCTACAAATAAATCAATCTCTATGAGGCTCATATTTATTTTTCTTGAAGTCTCTTTGCATTTACTATACCCCCTCTCATCTCCCAATCAAGTGTTCAATTTCTATAGTTGGATGTGTGTAATAAATGCTAGTGTGTTATTAGAACAATCAGTGTAATAAATGCTAGTGTGTTATTGGAACAATCAGTAGTCAATGTACAACTACTCCAAATAATAAAGGGTATTATGGTATTTTCTCTACTAATGTGTGCTAACTTGCTAGGAATCTATTTATTCACAACAAAGGGAGTATTATATATATAACTAACATTACAGATAGGCAACCATATACCATATCCACATTATACCACAACACCTACAGTCCACAAATGTATCGTGCCACGTTAATTAAACAGTAGTTGGCTTTTATCTTTCCTCGTGTTCTCTCTACTACCATACAATAAGAAAAATTATAATATACAAAGTTTTTAGTTCGGTGATCTGTATTGTTAGAGACCCTCTGTCACGAGACAGGAAAAGAAAAGGACAATTAGACGGTGATCGAATGATAGATAGACAGGGTAGTGATTGGGGAACAGGGTAGCAGCTCGTGGTGGGTGGGAAAGGGATAAGGACGATTAGGGTCCCTGTCCAAATGTGTGGACATTGTCGAGGGATCACAATTCACAACTGCACAGCAGCACGAGCAATGAGCAGCGTTCAGCAAGGTAAGGCAACAATGTACTTGGTAGATGAATCATTTCTTCCCCACGGTTGAATGTGTCCTATAAATAGGGGAAGTCCTGGCACTGGCAGTGGCCGGGCAAAGGTGACCACCGGCCTGAAAGCACACACGGTACTTAAGCAAAACTTGCACGGAGAGGGAGAGAAGTTATGGGGGCCAACAAGGGCAGCAGCGCACTTGCCGTGCTCCTGGTCCTGGTGGTGGCCTTGGGCTTCTTCGCCGGCCAGTCCTCAGCACGTAGCTGGATCGACTTTGCCAGTCTCATCCAAGGAGGTAGTATCTCTCTAAGCATAGATCTGATCCACATCTCCAAAAAAGAAGAAAAAAAAATGATCCATCTGCCGATCGATTCGTCTCCTGAAACGCTCGTTGTGGTGTGTTTGTTTGTTGGCCAGGAGCGGCGACGGAATCGCCGGACGAACTCTGCAAAGACTGCGGCTGCCCCTTAGCCGGTGGCTGCGTGTGCTACGATACCTTTGCTTCGTGCCCCAGCTTCTGCTCCGGTTGCTGGTGCTCTAAGCAGAAGGCTGAATGCCAGTGCGTTAATTATGTCGAGAAGAAGTGGTGTGCTGCTGCACCTCCGCCGCCGACGGTGCAGAAGAAACCGGTCAGCGATGATGCCCTCTACTGATCCAGCGCGTTCGTTCCTCGCCCGGCTAGCTGGGCCGTATGTATGGCCGTGTCGACTACTGTCGACTGCGTGCCTGCCGACCAAAGTAGTATTAGTACTTGCTTTGGTTTTGGTCGTAAATAAACAGCTTCAGCTCCATCACGTGCGTCTGCGTTGTTCTTCAGAGTGGAGAGTTCCGGCTCGAGTAATAAATAAAGTATGCATCATGAGTATCTCTCTCCACAATCCTCTAGTGTATGATAATCTTATTCAAGCCCTTTTAGGCCTTCTGATCCACATGACTAACAATTAATTGACTAATTTTTATCCCGTAAGAATCTAAACATACAGACTAGTCCACCAGTCATGAGTTAGTTTGGTAGTCTATTACCAGTTCATAGTACTTCATGGATATTAACAGGTCTTTTTTTTAAAAAAAACAAACAGGATTTGTTGTTAGTCTATCCTAAACGCTAAACAACAAAACGGCTATTTCTCTTCTCTACTAAAAAATACCGAAGGTAATCGTCCACCGCCGTTTCACCTCGCCCCGCTCGCAGGTAGCCCGGCTTTTCACCTCGTCTTTTTACGAGACAAATTTACTTTATTTCCTCACCTCCCTACGTCTGCCCCCTCGCGACTTGCGAAAAACAAAAAGCACGGGCGCCCTCGCTCCACGCGCGGCCGGCCGCCGTCGTCCGCATCCGCCGCTCCCCATCGTCGCCCTTACCCACGGTCCTCGCCATCGCGCGTTACTCGGCTGCCGTCATCACACCAAGCGCGAGCGCCGTCGACATGGATATCGCCGCCGTCGACCTTTTTCGCAGCCCTCACCCGCGAGGGTCCTTGGACGGTTGGACCGTCAACGACGTCGCGGGCGCCGCCGTCATCCTCACCGGCCGAACCTTCACCGCGTCGACCCGCCCGCACAGCCGTCCTAAAGACGAAGCGCGTTGCGCGGATCGATGCCGCCTCCCCCTCCGGCTCCCCCTCGCGACCCCACTTTCGCACGTTGCTCAAGCTCCTGACGCCCGCCGCCACGCCTCTCCCCGTAGTCCTCCTCCCCACCGACCCGCCCTGCAGCACCAGCCTGCGAGGAGCACCACCAGGCGTGCCAGGCCCTTCTCCCCGCCGACCACCTAAACCCTACCTTGGCTAATTTGCTATTTGTATTCGGATCTGAAATAGCGGCGGCTGCGGCGATGCGAGGGGACGTCGCGCGGCGGATCCAGATTGGGTTGTCGCATCCTTGAGGAGAATCGCCGCTGCGCTGTGCTGGGCACATCCACCGCCGCTGGAGTCTAGGAAAGCAATGCCTGACTTGTGTGTGTACCATGCCTGCCCACCTATGCTCTGCCATATCTCTCATGCATCACCGCTGTACCGGATCGTTTGGTTCACCACCAGGTGCCGACTTTGCTAATGATGCAATAGGGGCGGTGAGTTAGCTAATTTGGCATCATTTTGGAAAATAATGGTAAACTCTGTTAGCTGCTTCGGTCATTTGTTTCCAACTATCGCAGTTGGTCATGTGCAGACGCTATGTTTTCACTGTCCTGAGCAATAATCCCCGCCGAGGAACTTGACGACCTAAGAATCAAGATGCTGGCTGGTTGTCGAGGCGATGGTTTACCCATATTCCCTCCTGAGCTGTAGTGCCTACGTTTTATTCTTCATAATATCATCATGTGTATCTTCTTCATGCAATAGGTGGCGGTGAGTTAGCTACTTACTGGCATCATTTTGGAAAATAATGGTAAACTCTGTTAGCTGCTTCGGTCATTTGTTTCCAACTATCGCAGTTGGTCATGTGCAGACGCTATGTTTTCACTGTCCCGAGCAATAATCCCCACGAGGAACTTGACGACCTAAGAATCAAGATGCTGGCTGGTTGTCGAGGTACGAAGTTTACTAATATTCCCTCCTGAGCTGTAGTGCCTACGTTTTATTCTTCATAATATCATCATGTGTATCTTCTTCATAGGTGCCTGGATGGAGTGGACTGCCGAACGCACGAGTCCACAATATTTGGTGCCCTTTGCCTCCTGAACAGTAGGTTTTTGTTTAATTACCCTTTGTTTCTTGATATTGCAATCAATTAGGTAAATACTTATGTTAATTACTGGCAAGTCTAGCAAGCATCCCTATATGATTTTTTAATTGCCAGACGCTGGCGACATGGCCAGATGCAGGAACCAAATGAGCTTGGCCATCAACATTCTTCTTAGTTATTTATGCGGTCAGTAAGTCATAATAGCTTATGGCACTTCCATCTTTGCAAAAGTGCTCCATTTAATCCGTCCCTGGTTCTTAAGCTTAGTTCTTTTCTGCATGTAATGAAGATCAAATAGTAGAGCAGAGAAGGCTGGCTCTTAGATGTATCATGGAATCTATGTGCATTTCAATGTATATCATTGAATTGAGTTGCAAGATGCAGATGTGAGAAACCCTCTCAGGAAATCCTGTAATTTCATCTTAATTTGCGAGCATAGCAATATTAAACTGTCTGTACACCATGTAACATGTAACCAATGAAAGACAATGAGTTCAATGTCTGCTGTTTCACATATCTTCATCAGTCAACATTGGTAGTCACCTACACTGAGAGGGGCTCCTCAACACCAAGCATCAGGTACGTTGCTTGTGCTCGTAACCTACTCGGCAGAATGCCATAGCTTTTGCGTGCCAGCAAGCAATGCATGCCTTATTACCACTTATGGATATGCCATATATTCTTACATCCACTAAAAATGTGAAATGTCAAATCTATCTTGACTGATGCTGTTCATTTCCTCTGCGCAATCTAGCTATGATAAGACCTACATTTTTGAGATATCTTGTTTCTCTCAGGAGCAGTCCGAAACAGGCTGGTGCAGCCATTTCCACCATGAAGATAGGATATGGTGCTTTTATCAAATCAGGACTACTTCAAATAGTTAGTTAATTGTCATGAGTTAGCTCAGCATCATGCTTCCTTTTAAGAGGAAATAAGACACATAGCTTCAGCAGAGTCCTCAGATTAGTTTGGCAGATGTGGTATTGCAGATC
Organism: Chrysopogon serrulatus; assembly: GCA_015844335.1. Classification (NCBI taxonomy): domain Eukaryota; kingdom Viridiplantae; phylum Streptophyta; class Magnoliopsida; order Poales; family Poaceae; genus Chrysopogon; species Chrysopogon serrulatus. The sequence goes on along the minus strand of JADLZL010006873.1, from coordinate 83,883 downwards.
TTAGTCCAGCACAAGGATGAATCTGGAAATGATTTTATTGAATAATATTTGTAGAGTTGCATGATTGTTTGTTCTTAAATGGTTCATCTATTTCTTAGTCAAATGTTGCATAAATCGATTCTGGATGTATGTGCTCTGATAGCACAAAATTTTCTGGAGGTTTGAGTTTGGATAGAACCTATCCTAAACCAAACAAAGTACTTATGCAATATAAAGAATTTTTGACTGAGGTAAAGCCAACTTAAAGAAATAGCGCAGTTTGGTTAACTAAAAGAAATAGCAGTTAAGCGGCGGTTTGGTTGCTGCTTGTGTTGATGCTAAGCTCCAGTCTCCAGATTGAAGTTGCTCTGTTCTTTCCTTCTCTCGATTTCGTGTACAAGTGTATGGATCACTCTTAAGAAAAGTAGTCTAGGTTTGTAGCTTTACAGTTTTTGTTTAAACATATATAGAAATAGCCATTGAATTAGGAGAACAAGAGGCTCAAAGATGGGATGAAAACACTGCTTTCAGGGCTGATTCAGATTTCAGAGGTGAATAACAGAGTTCAGTGTTGAACTTTCCTGATTCTTCGATTTCAATCTCTTAATTTCTCTATGTATTAAATTGCTAAGGGCTGAAACCTTTATGGATTATTATGAGTGGCATCATGAATTCATGATAGACCGTTTTGATCCTTTTATTGAAGCTCCTTTTGTAGCGATATATTATATATAGCATTATAAAGGTGTCTCCTTTTGTAGTGACATACACAAGGATGGTTATCTGAAGGGAGGAAGCAATTATGCACATATAAATGCTGCTGGTGGCAGCCTGGAGATAGTTCCTGGTGGCTTCCAATGATATAGCTCTATGAATGATCCATTTTACATGTTGCTCAGTACAACTACAACATGATCCAGACATGCAGCACTAGGTAAATTAGAATGCTGAACCTGAACCTTGTGAATAGAAACTCCTTTACTAACATACAGGTTGATTGTATACCCTGCCCTGTTATTCGTTGTTGCACTCTTTATATAGATACGCATTATTAGTACTCTTCATCATTTCTTTGTTCACTTTACGGAACAAAATTTATCAACAAATGTATAGCATGTTTTTTTTTTTTTCATTGTGAATAGATACACTGCTTTCTTGTGATGTCATCAAGAGTAGGATATATCGCATATTGTTTCCCCGTTGCAACGCACGGGCATTATCCTAGTAAAGAGAATAAATGGACGACTAAAGGAAAACAATGTATCATTATATAATGTTTAAATTAAAAGATGTATAAAAGGGTTAACGATCGTTATAGCGAACAGTGATGTAAAAAAGTCTTTATCTTTGTCTCGTGAGGGCTGTAGGGCGGTAATCATCATTACCAACGTGCAAGCTATCCCTCCTCTGTACTGCTTTTTATCTACTCCCTCTCAGTGAAATATGTGCTCCGGCATGGTCGGAAAAAAAAAAAGGTAAAATGCATCAGTGTGCAGCTCAATGCAATGAAGGAAAACGGAACATTGCTTAGTGTCCAGTTTCTACGTTGAGGAAGAAACTGTTTTTCTTTTCGGTAATGATTGGATTAGGATGTCCGGCGCACCCAACTGAAGCCGGACACGCGGCTCACCCTTACTGCACCGCACTTAGCTGGGGACGCCTCGAATCATCTTCATGGGTCGGTCACATGTGGCTGTCCATAGCTTTCTATTAAAATAAAATTCCCCACCGCTATGCCTGCTGCTCTGACCGAGCTTGCCGCCGCCGCCACTGCTCCGGCCATGCGCGTCCGTGCTTGCGCTCCTGCGCTCCTGCTTGCGCCCGCCACGCGCCCCTGCTCCTGCTGCCCGCCACGCGCCCCCGCTCTCTGCTCCTGTGTGGCACCTCTCCCTCTTTTTTTTTTTTTTTCTACCATGCGCCCGCCGCTCTCGCTGCTGCAACAAGATTCGTGTGCCGAGGCACCTCTCCCCACACAAACACCTGTTGTTGGCCGCGCGTCCGCAAACTACCTGTTGTTGGCGCTGCGCCTGCCGCTGCTCCCCCCCACCGCGATCCGCCTGCCGCAGTTCGCCCCACCACGCGCCCCTTTGCCCGCCGCGCTCCTGTCCCTGCGCACATCATGCCCTTCCTCCCATGCATCATACGACCGTTCTAGTCGCCTGCGCTTGTCAGCACCGCTCGCCGTCTGTCGCAATCGCCTACTCTGCTCACCGTTTGGCCCAATCACCTGCGTCGCTAACCCTTGCCATGGCTGCTGACCTTTATCATCGCTGCTGGGGCGCACGCGTCCTCGCACCTCGGGTCTTCCCCAGGTGAGCCAAGTTCATCCACGAGCGCGGCTGGATGCTAGAGGCGCTCATGGGCTGCCACTCACCACCAGCTCCCACCATGATGCTTAGAATTGATCGACCCGAGTTTCCCCTTCTCTATGTTGCACGTGTATGTCCCAAATGTTTTAAAATGTTTTATAGTTTTATTGCAGTTGTTTCATGTGGATGTTGCAAAAAAGTAGATCGGGGATATAGCACATATTGCACATTTTTGCAAGTGTTTCACAGGTATATTACAAGTGTTTATTTAAAATGTTTCATGTGTTTTCAGACTATGTTGCAACAAGTGTTTTATTTGGATTTTGCATATGTTTTTACACACATGTTGCAAGTGTTTTATCTGGGTGTTGAATCTGTTTCGGATGTATGTTGCGGTGATTTTTCCGGATGTTGCATATTTTGCAATGGCTATGTTATAAATGTATTTTTCAAATGTTTCATCTGTTTTCAGGGATATATTGCATTTATTTCATTTGAATATTGCAAATGTAAATCTCGATGTAGGGTTATCAAGCGAAGAAGAAAGAGCTAGCATGGAAGCCATGGTGGTGGCGGCCGGCAAGCTGGTGGCGCGCCCCACCGGTTTCGTGTAGGGTCACATCCGCTCTGTTGTGGCTCTGGAGTGGTTCTTCATCGCGCTACTCCTGAATCAATGGTCTGCTTACCTACACCATCACCAAATTCGTAGACTATTTTGGGCCTAGACCAGTGCGGGCGCAGGAGCTCCCTCAGGAGCGGGGATGGCGCGGGGGTGCAGCATAGGGGCGTGATGGGATGGCGGGTGCAGCATAGGGCACGATGGGATGGCGTAGCCGCTCGTCAGGCATGGCTGCTGTGTCTGGTGCAGGAACTAGAGCCGCGTCCGGACGGATGCCGTGTCCGGACGTCCGGGCGCCAAAGTGACCCCTTTTCCTTTCCCTTTTCAGCACGCACAAGCTGTCGCGCGATATAGCTGGTGCTTGTGGTAGACGGCATGGTCTTTAATGGTCTGTCGCCCCTCGTTTGCAGATAGACTAAGATTAGGTCTCCTCCAGCTCCGTGATACACAGTAAGGAAAGGATTAAAGTTCAAGCCAACTATATAATGGCTTCTCATAGCTTCATATTTTGATTTAATAAATAGAAAGAAAAGTAGCTCTATGCTACTTCTTCTGTTCTAAATTATAAGTCGCTTTGACTTTTTTGGTACATCTATTTTACTATGCATCTAGATACATAGTAAAATAGGACAAAAAAAATCAAAGCGACTTATAATTTGGAACGGGGAAGTACGTTGCAATATAGTAACCTTGGAGCCGGGATCAAAGGACTATTAAGCCTTGCCAAACGTCGTCTAATTAGTATGGCTCGGAACGTTCGCTTAGGGCATCCTCAATGGCAACTTGCAATTAGCTAGTTAGATGACGTTTAGAAAGAATAAAAAAAGGAATAAGTCATATGACCTGTGAGGGAATTGTGCTAGACTATCCATTTGAGAGACGCTAACTATTTGATTCCTCTTCTTGATACTTGATAGACAATAAAATTTCTTTCTAAGCTATTTTTTTTTTCAAAAGACGCCCTTAGGGTATTCTCAGTGCATCATTTCTACGCCATTAATTACTCCAAATCTTGATGACACAGGTACATTGGTGCATTCATGGCCACACCTCCATCCTAAATTATAAGTCATTCTAATTTTTTAAAGAGTCAAATCATCTAAAGCTTGACCAAATTTATACAATAAAAACTAATAATTGTGATACTAAATAAGTATCATTAAATTATTTATTAATTATATTTTTTATTATACCTATCTGATGCCATAAATTTTTATAATTTTTTAATAATTTTGATCAAACTTAACATGCTTTGATTCCTAAATAATAACTGGCGCTTTGTGATTACTTTGCCGTGTGTGCACCTCGGCCCAAAACCAACGCTACCGACTCGCCACGGGAGTCACGGAGACGACGCTCTTGCGTTGCACGCTCGGTCCAGAATCAAAAGCAATTACCGGGCCTTCAAAGATGGGCCTAATTCGAGATTGGTATGCCCTCAAAAAAAAAAAAAAAAAGCTTCCAGGAGGCGGGAGCTTTTCGTCAAGCACAGGGCCTAATTCCAGCGAACCGCGGAACATTCCGGACCCTTGTGGACGTCGTCAGATCGAGCTCAATCAAATTGAATCGCTCTGCACCGTCGTATCTTTGCTTTTCTTGAGCCGTTTCTGGGGGTTTCTGGTCGACGACTCGGCCACCTCTTTTTTAAAGATGGATGCTCCCGTGCAGCGATCCAGAATATAAATATCCTTTGGCTTTTGTTTGGTGCTTACCTTGCTCAGTTTGCTCTCCTAGTACACTTGCTTCGACTGATCACAACTCTGGTCAGTGATCTTTAAGCCTGTGCACAACGAGAGAGAGAGAGAGAGAGAATGCCGCCGCTGGCGCCGCCGCCGACATCGTCGGAGCCGGAACCGCCGTTCCGGCCACGGGAGAAGATCCTGGAGAAGCAGCGGTACTTCCAGAGCGTCCACAAGCCGACGTACCTCAAGGGCCGCTACGACGTGATCACCTCCGTCGCCATCCCACTCGCCCTCGCACTCTCCAGCATGTACCTCGTCGTAAGTACCCACCCAGCATTCTCGACCTCGCCTCACATTAGTTAGATGCCGAAAAGAAAACATACTCCGCGTGTGTGGATCTGTGCTGATCGACCGACGTCTTTTGTTGTTTGGTGCAGGGGCGCGGCATCTACAACATGTCCCACGGCATAGGGAAGAAGGAGTGATGAGCTTTCCTCTCGTACATACATGAACGTGATCGCGCTTCGTTGTTGGTGTAATCTGGAGTCAATGTCTCATGTACTGACACTGTGATTTGAAAAAAAAAAAAAAAAAAGGGGAAGAAGTCTGTGTCAACCACTCGAAGGCCGTGTGTATTGTGTCAAATCCCATGCGAGATTGGTGCCTTTGATAGAGGAGTTTGATTGCAACTGGAGGAAGTGTGTATTGATCAGATTGAGAATCTAAGCCGTTGAGCGAATAATTGAAGCAAGAGACTTTGCTAACGATCAAGTGACAACCAATCAGTCAATCACGCATGTACTAATTTAACGCCCGTCTCTCGCGTAACTTAATCGCGACAGATCACATGACACTAACGTTAACGGGATTCTAATTTAATTTCTACCAATCATCGACATAATTCAGGTGTTGATTGCGACGAACTCCGGAACTTGCGGTCCGCTAATCATACGAGTCTCATATGATCTATCTATACAATGAAGATTTGCGCAGATTAGAGAATTAAACTATTAATTAATTAATTCACCATGCAATAGCAGAAGAAGAACAAAGAGAGGAAACAACGGTCGGTGGCTGGGTCGTGGGTGTAATTGTAATCGCGTCCCTAGAATCAGCTGTTCACCACCTCCGCCGGAGGTCGACGACGACGACGCTGACGTTGTCCGTGCTCCGGCGCGCGAGCGCGAGCTTCGCGAGCAGCAGGGCCGCGTCGGAGCACGCCCTGTCGGAGTCGGCCTTGTCCACGCCCTTCTCCGCCGCCGCGGCACCGTCAGCGGCAGCGGGTGGGAGCACGCCGTTCGGCCGCGCGCCTGGCGGCGACGGCAGACCGTTGCTGCGGAAGCAGGCCCGGACGACCTCGCACGCCATCTCGTTGGTCACCACGTCCCACAGCCCGTCGCTCGCCAGGATCAGGCACTCGTCGTCGTCCGTGCGCTCCGTCACCGTCACCTCCGCCTCCGCCGTCACGAACGGCTTCAGGTAGCCGTCACCTGCGCGCCGCCCAAACAGTTTCAAACTGAGCACGGCCCTCCCGATGGCAAATGGCTCTCAAGACCTCGAACAATGCAAAAACGCGCGGCGCTCACCGATGGCTCGAGACATGGCAAGGACGCCAAGCACTCTTGCGCCGTCCCAGAAGATGACGCGGCCACCGGCCTCCTGGATGCGCTGCAGCTCGTCGGGCCGGTCAGGCTGAAGCAAGCGGATAATAAGGTAAGAAGAACACGAAACAGCAGGCGATCGAGCAAGCAAAGCGGCGGTGACCGGCGAGACGACAAGTGTCGTAGTCCGGTAGTCGTACTCGTACGAGCAATTAAGGATGCAAAGCCTTACTTTGTGGTCGACCGACAGGGGCACGGCGACGCCGGCGCGAGAGAGGACAGCGCGGGAGTCGCCGGCGTTGGCGACGACTACGCTGGTGGGGCTGACAACCGCGACGACGGCGGTTGAGCCCGCGTGGTCGCACCGCGCGGGCTTCTGTAGCTCGCAGCGGCAGGCGAGGTCGCTGCTGCTCTTGCTCGCGGCCCGGCTCGCAGCTTCGTCGTCCATCCGCGCGAACCCCTTCTTCATCACCTCTTCCCAGGCCGGCTCCGCCGCTGCCGTCGCACTGTTGCCGGAGCTCGCCTGCTTCTTGTACTCGTCCGCGACCAGCTCGTGCATCCTGTCCTGGCACATCCTGGCCACCTGATGGCACAAGTAACACCACCCGCTCAGCAGTCAGCACTAGTAGTTGACACGCATTCGCTGGATCGCTCGCTGCTTATGCACACACGAGGTGAGCGCGCATACGTACATGGCAGCAACCGTGGCCGTCAAAGACGCCGTAGAAATGGTGCTTGCCGGAGGAGGTTGCGGCGGCGCCGCGCAGGAAGTCCGGCTTGATGGACACGGCATCCTCCATCTCGCGACGGAGGCCACAGACCGAGGTGACGCCGTACCTCGGCCACCAAGCCGAGGCCGAGCCGAACCCCGTCGTCGCCCGGGGCCTTTGCCACGGGCGCACGGGCGCCGCGCACGCCACCCTCCGCCGCTTGCCGCAGCGCGTGGCACTGGCACTGGCACCGCCACCGCCACCCTCGTCCGCCGCCGGCGTGGAGCTGGCGCGGCATGCCTCGGCGGCCACGGCCATTTCCACCCTGTGACGGCGGTGGCGCCTGGCAAGCGCCGTGATGGCCGACGCTGGCGCCGGCACCGTCGCCGGCGTCGACTTGGTCTCCTCGCAGCAAATCTCCGCCATGGCGCGCGACGGCGGGGCGGGATCAACGCCGGTCCCCGGCGTACGCACGCACGCACGCAAGGAGGCCGAGACGCAATGCCACCGCAACGACAACGCGCGCGCGCGGGCTAGATACTTGGTCGCGCCCCCCGTCTCCTCAACCCACCCGCGTCGCCGTCGCCCTCGGGCCGTGCGGCGATTATTAGACGCGTGAGCCTCCGAGCGCGAGGGTAGGAGGGGGAGCAATAAGAACACCGTGCCGTGCTCCCAGCTCCCCTCCCCTCTCCCACGCGGGAGGGCCGGAGGAGGCGCCATCCGGCGGGGGGCCCTGCCCGCCCGTGGCAACCCTACACGTGGAGGGGACAGGGCGCCGGCTGTTGGCGGAGGGAACCACATGTCGGCTGAATGCCTGACGCCGCTGTCAGCGGAGAGCACAAGCGGCGTGGGGAAAGGCGCCCTGTGATTAGCGGGGCCGGCGGTACGCGTGGCAGCGCCGCGTTGATGCCCGCGACTCCCGAGCGACAGCGGCTCGACAGCGAATTTAAAGTTGCCTTCTCGCGGGCCCGACCTCGTGCGGTGGCCGATTGGCTCCTAAAAATATCGTCCAATGGTCACTGTAGTGTGGCCCCGGATTGTCGGGCCCGACGCCCGAGTGATCGTCGAAGAGGGTGGGAGGGATTTGATTTTTTTTTTAAGAAGCTTTTTTCTTTATCAGGGGACAGTTCTCAGTTGGGCTGGGCTGTACGTGAATCCATCCACTAGCAGGCCTGCGAGTCTTTCGTTCGAGTTTCCGGCCTGCTACCTGTCAGCTAACTCGTTCCATTCAGTATCTATTCCAGTTTCTCAAAAAAAAAAAAAAAAATCAGTATCTATTCCAATTTCCAAGTGATGAGACATTAAAAAAAATTCATAGAAAAAACAAGCAGGCAACAAGTTAGTGCTCGGACACGGGAGTAGGACGCATCAACCCACAAAGCAGTCAGTCCACAGCGAGAAACACTTCGAAATATTACATTACATGAGGTGCATGCATGCATTCTCTGATTGCCTGCAAAGCGCAGGCAGTCCACACGGAGCAACACTTCGAAATATTATTATATGAGGTGCATTCTCAGGCTGCTTCATGGTACATCTCATGACAATTTTTGGCTGAAGCTACACGACCCTGCCGATTCGGGTGTCAACAACGACAGTGGGCTTTGAAGGTTCTGAAAACTCTAGAGCTTGTGCTAGCGTTAACCTACAGTTCCTCCAAGCGTCTTCTGCCCACTGCTTCATCCGTTCACCTTCCGCCTTCCGATTAGACTGAATTAATAACAGCTCTGCATACTCACCTGCAAGTTGAGCTTAATTTAGTATTAGTATCGTCTCAAAATCTTAAGAATGTGTGACAAAGCCACAAGGCAGCAATCCGTATATATAAGCATTATTGATGAATGATTGATATAAACAACTGGTAGCAAAGATAGCTTATATTTAAATTGTTCCAATAGTCAGATTTGTCAGGACCCAGCAAATGCAAGGCTTAGTACAAATCGATGGGAGACAAGAATGAGCATAGAGCAATCCGGGGATATACATGGATCTGTTCTAGTTCAATTAACTGAAAAATAGTTAATCAAGGGCTAACACCTATATCAAATAACTGAACTCAGAATTAAAATGATTAGAAATCATTATTCCCCACACGTTAGCTTCTCATGAGGGTTACAATGCAAGCCTGTTGTACTAGGATATCAAGGTACTGTGGAATAATGTTCTTAAAACAGGATGATGCAGTTCTGGATAAGCTAGGACAAATAAACTAAGCACAACATTCAAATGCAACTGATTGTAGTAACACCAGATTATAAACAGTATGCACCTGTTTCAACCTGCAACAGGTAGTTTGCTTTGTAAGAGCTACTTATATAGCAAACTCAAATACTGAACTGATCATCATGACAGATCACAAACATGACATCATCATTATTGTACTAAGTAACCTGATGTTAAGCGCTGCATGGACTAATTCCTAATATAAAAGCCTTAGTGTAGATAGAAGATACTAAAAACATTAGATAATAATAGTTCAAATTATAACCTCTAGCAAGGGAGATGATATCTCTCCAATCGACCTGCTTGCTGGTACCTGCAAAATAAAAATAAAGTCAATATATCAAGAGGAACCTTGTCTTGTCATCGATCGAAGATCATTGTTTTTACCCTCAGAATTAATAGCAGGAGCTTTCAATACTTCTAGAGCCTTCCTGTACAATCCCTGCAACCAAACAGCTGATTAGATATATTGCACTCAAGTATAGGTCACAGATATAATAAAATTCTTCCACAACACAGAGCAGGAAGAAGAGAGAAATTAAGGATAATAACTGTTATTCATAATGATTCCCAGTGAACACAAACTGTTCAAAGAGTGAAGGATTTACAGACCTCCTGGACCATAATTGATGTAGAACCTTCCGATTTTGCCTTCAGTTTGTACATTCTAGCTATACAGGTCAATATAACACCGACCTTTGGGTGGTTTGCACCTACATGGATTAAAGGTCATATGATTATTCAATTGTGGTTGAGTACCTGAATAGTCGAATGCAACTATTTTCTTATATTCATTTTAATTTTTAATAAACTTTTTGTGACAAACCAAATTGTTCTTCAGCCTTCTTTAGAGCTCTTGTGAGATAATCCTCTGCCTCAGCAAACTTCCTGGATTAAAATGAAAAGGTGAGCTCCCATAAAAGGGAAGGTATTAATCCAAAAGGTGAACAATCTCTGTGGATTCATAAATCAAATATTGGGATTAATCTATAATATCTAACCAAAGAATAAAAAACTCGACCTGCAGGGGTATGACAGCCCCCGAGCATTGTGTGATAACCAAATAATGGTAGAGATGATTCTGTTTCTTACCCAGAGTGAGATAAAAGCTGGCCATATGAGCACGTGGCCCCAAGAGAAGCCTCCTCAGGAACCATGTTTCCAGCTGCTAAAAGGTTTCCGGACATATCATCCATGCAAAATGCCTCGAGAATTTTCTCATACACTTGTGCTGCCATTTGAAAATCCCCAACACAATGCAAATATTCACCATATGAAATGGCAGCATTTTCTGAGGAAAAGACATCAATGAGACTCAAGTATTCACTATGGAAAAGAAAAATGTGAATGTTCTGTTTCAAAGATAGTTATACCTGTTTGGTTTTTGCCTCCAGAAAAGTCTCCACACCAATCAACAAACAGCTCGGCAGCTGATAAAGAGGAAATGTAAGCCAAATTTTGTAGTTTGATCTAATGACAACATTCATGACATTAAAAAAACCTGATTCTGTTTCTCCATTCAGAAGCGCAACGAGTCCTCTGATAGCATTAACCCGAAATCTAAGATGGCCCTGATCAGACCAGTCACTATCATCTTTGATTGACAGATCAACTGAATCATCTGGGGAAATCAAGTAGGACATCTCCTGTATTCAAAATACTTTAAAACCTCTATAAGGACACTGAAGACTAAATGAGCTTCTAGTACCAAACCTGCCCTGCCTCCATGTGTAATCCCATTAGTGCTTCCCACGCTGCAACTGCACAATCAATTAACAATCCCCATGAGAAATGTCATTCAAAGAGTTTTGACTACATTAATAACCCCAACTCTATCTCTTGAAGACCTAAAACTTATACACTTCTATTTCCAGGCAACTTCCTCTGAGACTTCTCTACTGATATCTTTCTTTTTTTCGCACATAAAAGTCAAAGGATCATCATCCACTAAATAAGAACACTTGAGTATCTATAGCATTTGTTTCTTCTTTATAACAATACCAAAAAAAAAAACATAAAATAATGTAGGACTTAAGATCTATTTGTATTGGATGTTTGAACAATAAGCATCTACAGACTGTACAACCAGCCCAATATACTGAATTACCCATAGATAAAGTAGAGTTGTGAAATCACCTCTGAAAGCTGCAGAAGGGGCAACTTGTTGGGTTGCTTTGAGCTTTTCCATTGCATCTTGGCGTCTTCCACTGCACAAAGAAAACATAAGTTTACTGAAATAACTCAACTCTGCTCAAGATGGATGATCTAACTGGAAAAAATAAATCAGGTCCAGTTGGGGGTTTTATGTATATCGCTACTAGCTCAACCTAATTACGCCACATGAAACAGTAACTATCCACAACAGATATTGATCATATTAGGTAGTTGTAATGTTAAAGTAGAACATCTAAAAGGGGTATACTCTATTGATTTATCCTCCCGATTCAAATTACCTCATGAACCAATAAGCAATAGTCCAATTTGCACTCTGATCTCTAGAAGATACATCCAATCATCCTCTGTTCTTTACATGATGTGTCTTATGCCTAAATCCTTCCTAAATGCCGCAGATATATAAATCTGACCCAAAAATAAGAGCCTAAACCACCATATTACAGGGTTAGTGAAAGCTGTCAAAATTTTGATTGGATTTAAAGCCAAAGTGCAAACGATGCACTAATACATTGCCAATATGCAAACCAGTATACACATTGACTCTAGCAGGGGCGAAGCTACAGCCACAAGACAAGCACACCTCCAATTTGCACTAGCTTCGCCACTACATTCTAATATCATACTATCATAGACATATATGCCTAAAATCATCCTAACTGCTGCACATATACAAAGCTAAAACTCTATAACTAGCCGCCCAGATCAAGATCAACTGGCCCAAGGCCGGATCCACCACACTGCAGCGTTGCAGGGGGCTGTGAAAAATTTGTTCGGGTTTTACAAAAAATGAGTGGTGCAGCGCAACGTACCTCCGATAGAGCAGCGTGGACATAGCGAGCATGAGCAGCCCCACAGCGTCGGCGCTGCCCTCGCCTCCGCCCTGCAGGTTCGAGGCGCCTTGCTCCAGTATCCGCATCGCCTCCTCTGGTACACCAGAGACAGCAGCAGTCCAGGGCACATGAGCGAATCCTCAAAACCCTAATGCGGACTAGCTAAAATAGAGGGGGCAAGGGGGGCACCTGGCGAGCTCCGGTGCACGGCGCCGCCCAGGGCGTAGCGGACCATCTCCGCCGCCACCCTCTCGCTCTGCGTCTCGCCGGCGGCGGCGGCGGTAGCAGCAAACTGGCGGGAGCCCGGCGGCTTCGGGCGATGAGGGCCCTCTTGAGGGCCGATCGGATGCAGCTCATCGCCATGACTGCGCACCTGCGCCGGCGCCGCCGCAACGTATTGGGGCGCTAAAGCGGCGGAGAGCCTGGAAGAGTACCAAGGGTGACGTGTTCAGCTTGGATGATGCGTTTAAAACCCTTTGTGAGAAGCAGCAGCGGTGAGGCCGTGAGCCCGTGACGGCGTGACACAAGAGGCAGCAAAGCGGTGGGTCCGTGACACGCGGCTCTTCGACGAGTTTCCAGAACAACGGATTTGGAGGGTGTTTTAGCTCATTTCTCCAGTACGGACTGTCATATATATATATATATATATATATATATATATATATATATATATATATATATATATATATATATATATATATATATGCTGTTTATACGACTTGTAAAAATGATTATGGCTTCCAAAGGCGGTTTCAATAGGATATTGATGGTAGTTGTTATTTCTCTTATAATTATCTTAGAATCGAATTTTATACTTACTCCGTTGAGGTTGGTAAAAGAAGTTATTCTGACAATGACACGTTTTTTAAGACATAACTTTGACTTTTATTTTATATAAAAAATTTATTAAAAGTGATATATGCATATGTTTATATAAGTAGTTTTCAAGATAAATTTATCATATTGTTTTTCACACTTTCAAACTCTTCAAAGTTATTCATAAATAATTTCCCTAATATTTGACTCAAATCTTATATAAAACGACTTTTTCAATCAGAGGGAGTACTTACTATGACTATTAAGACAAAATATACCCGTAGGGGTCTGAAAGTCTTGGTCGTCTTGAGTAAAAGCTTAATCTTTTGTTATTGTTGCTTCAATATCGTCAGTTTTCTTTTAGGTTTCATTTAACTACTTTATTTTTTTAATACAGTGCAAACATGGACGGTAATCAGAATATCATTTCAAAGATCTGACAACTACACATAACTAAGATATTAGATTCTAGCATCGATCTGACAACTACACATAACTAAGAGTTATTCACCTTGCAATGGTTTTGGACGACGCCCCACCAGGGGCGGATTTAGAGAGGTTTATCGGGGTCCACTGACCCAGACGAAATTTATAAATTCTTTACTTAATTAATACCAAGCTTAAGAAAAATTGTATCACGTAACGAAATTGACTCAATGAGGTTTTCAGCTAGATTTGCCACTGCGCCCCACACTTATACCCACCCCTGCCACTTTCTCATTCTTTTCTTTCTAAATTTCAAATTGCTCAATTTCTCTTTCAGAAAAAATACTCCATTTGTCATTTTGACATAAGGATAAAAGAGATGGAAGGTAGTACTCAAAAACAGCGATTATCAGCTTCATAACTTTACAATAGTGACGCCTATCCTGTCTCGATGTGTGGCTTCTAGCCTCCTCCTCGTTTATTACTTACATCGTCCACAAGGAAGCAATCATCAACCCTTTCACCTGCACATAAGCATTGACTAAGCGTGTATGTATATCTACTTGTCAATTTTGGGTCCAATCTGAATTAAATCAATATTTTATAGCCTCTGTTAATTTGACAACTGAATAAGAATAATATCCGTGCGTTGAAAAAAAAAAACAGTTCTAGAACACGAGAAGTTTTGTCTTCAAAAAACAGCACAGGACTACTTGTCCGCTTGATTCGCAGGAACTAGGAAGAGTATGTACGATTGTTTACCTGGAGGGATAAACTGTTTAGTTCAGTCTAAAACAGTTTCTACTAATCTACTGCAGTAGAAATCTAGATGTGGACAGAAAAACAAACAAACATGTTCCTACTATTTGGGTAGCAGCAGAGCAGAGCTTAACAAAAGGTAACTACAGTGGTGATGACTGATGAGGCATGGACTTCCAAAACAGTGATCCATAAGTTAAGTTCTTTTTCTGGTTGGTGGACGGCTGCACGGAGAAAACGGCATGGCCTTTAGGATTCAGATGACTGCAAACTGCATGCATGGCCGTGGAGAAGACGATGGACCACATTATTCTGGAGTGGCGTTCTCAGTCGGCAGATTTGGGCAATGATTCTGTCTAAACTTACATCTCCGGGACCAGATTCAGGTACATGAAGAAGATGTGATGCTGTGGTGGATAAGGACCACCAAGGTGTTGCCCAAGGAGAACCTCCCTGGCTTTGATCCTCTATTCTTTCTGGTGGGTTGGACTTTGTGGAAGGACTGAAGGATCGATGCGGACATTCATGAACGCAGAGCGAACCCAATCTCTGGGTGATGTTTGGCTTCAGCCGGAGAGAGCTCTTTGTAAAAAATATCGATCTCTTTCGTTCAATATATATCCATACTAAATCAGCACGTGTTTATGTACTCGAAAGCAACTGTAACTAGAATCGGCAATCTTTCCATGAGGCGACCAGTTTAATGCAGTTTCTTACTGCTTGTCACACCGCATTACTATTACCGGAGAGATTGATGGAAGGCCGCAGCTCCGTTTCCGTTTTCGCGTTCAACATCACGCCCGACGGTGATGCCGTAGCGTCCAGGACTCCGTAGAAACTGAGATGTCTGTTAACCCAAGTGTCTTTTCAGAGGTATTAAGAACGACACTAACATGTTTGACAGCTCAACATACTGAAAATTACAGGACGGGTAGTATAATTCAGATATGTGGCTAAGAAGCGATCAATTTTCAGCTTCTATACATACTGGGTAAAGAGTTTAATTTATCCCAACGCCACTGAACACGTACGGAGTACATCAGAGAATCTGCATGTACTCTGGACAATGGTTGAAGATTCAACAATATGATTCGAAATGTCGGTTCGCTTCATCGGGCAGGGGCGGATGTACGCAGCAGACGCAGCTCTTCACCCTGCTACAGTATTAATAGTTAACATCATGTTGCTAGATTATGCTCAGTCGGTCAGTCCTTGTCGCCGACTCATTACATGTACTCCTTTAGTCGAAAAAAGGTTATCTTAAACTTTAAGCAGATTTGCATTTTTTAAATAGATTTATTATAAATTTACAGTTTTATTTTATTTATCTATATGATGATATTTAATAATGACATTTTGTTTAGGATGATGGAATATGCCTGAACTCAGAGGTCATGTACTCTCATAAAACCAGTCAACATGAACAGCATCACGGTCGTTGTCACGTTGGCTATTTGGCTATTTGCATAGTCACAGCATCCGGTGGCTCGCTGCCTGCCTAGCTCTTGTTCCATCCCCTGTAGCCTGTACGGACGGAGAGCGCGGGGCGTTCCCATGGGGCCATGGCCGCACGCCGCAGCCCGCAGGCCAGAGCGCACGGTCAACTCCACGGAGCGCGTTGCTGTTGCAAGTCAGAAGTGGGCGGCGGCGCGTCTGCTCTCATCCGACGACAGCCACACCGTCGACGAGGTCACGGAGCCTGTACGGTTCCTTGGTCTGTACAACCGTGCTTCGTGCAACAGTGTCGCACATATGCCAGACTGATTATTTAGTTTTAATCCTAAGTTTTAAGCACATCTACTAATAATTCTGATCGAGTTTGTTTGGGGGCTGGAAACTTAGCCCAAATCAATCTCATACTTTGGGGGCTTTGGGATGGAAAATGTTTTGCAGTAATAATTAATCTCAAACAAGAGGGAGCTCGATTCGTGTATGAATCGAAAATGTTACCCTACCCGATCAGAGGTCTGGCCGAGTAATCAGGATACGGATAACAGACCTATTATATCCAGTTAATAAAGCCCCCCGATGGCCCACGCCTTAGCCCTGAAGCAACTGTCCACCCTTAATCCACGTCCACGACCACGACTCCACGAGTGCAGCAGGGAGAGCAGGGAAACGTTGACTGAGTTACGCGGGCAATAATAACCAATAGCCAACACCAACACGCGCGGCAACGCAGAGGCGGCCCGCCATAGGTTTTGTTCCTGCCGCGCGCGGCGCGCCCGGCATGGCGATGGATCATGGATGAGATGATGCGTCGTTGGCAGGGGAACGCTCTAGCGGGCACCGTTAGTGGCTATCATCTTTAAATTCCGTCGACCTCGCCGCGCCTGCAACTGCGACGACGGGGTCAGTCACGCATCCGCCTTCTTCGTCGCGCGCCCACGCGGCCACGCAGCTCTTCTTGTTTCCATGGACGGGCATCCAGCGCCATCTATCTCATCGTTCCATTTCACACGAAGCCACACACACTTGACGCACGCCACGCGGCAGCTAGCTGCCTGGTTAGCGCGGGCATTAAAAAAAATTCGTTGTCAATCAGCCGATCAGTTTGCTCGGCTAAGTTGCTTATGGTACAGTATAATATATCAGCCCGGCAGCCCCCTGCCTGTTTGTTGCGAGTTAGGTGATCACCTCGATCTCCCGCGCTTATTTTGCGCGCCACCCTGCTGCTGTCTCTGCACGCACCTACGTATCCCAGTCCCAGGCAGGACCCAGCGGGCGCCCGTCGCCAGGCTCCGTCCGCGTTAATCCTACCGGTCCGCAGCCGCCGCAGGTGCGCGGTGGTTGACGGCCGCTTACCCGCACCAGCGCCATGCGCGCACGCTAGGTGCTGGAGGTCAAGCCAAACCCCGCCCACCGCCTCTGCCTCCCATATAATCCTCCTGCACGTCCTTGCTCCTCTTCGCACTCTCTCCCTTCGATCGACTCGTCGACATCCAATCAGTAGGGCCAGCCAGCATCGGATCGGGGAGCAGCTCGATTTTTTCGATCAGGACCACCACTTGCTCACCGCCAGTCCACCACCGACGCTAGCTAGCTGATGATGCCGACGACGTCGTCCCCGGCGGCGTCGCCGCGCTCGCGGCGGTCCGTGGTGGCGGAGCTGGAGGGCGGGCTGCTGCGGAGCGCCGACACGTTCCCGTACTTCATGCTGGTGGCGTTCGAGGCGTCGGGCCTGCCGCGCTTCGTGCTGCTGCTGGCGCTGTGGCCGCTGCTGCGGCTGCTGGAGCTGGCGGCGGGGCGCCCCGGCGACGGCCTGGCGCTGCGCGCCGCCGCGTTCGTGGCCACCGTCGGGGTGCCCCGCGCCGAGGTGGAGGCCGTGTCCCGCGCCGTGCTGCCCAAGTTCATGGCCGACGACGTCGACCCCGCCGCGTGGGCCGCCTTCGGGAGCTGCCAGGGCAGGCGCGTCGTCGTCACGCGGATGCCCCGCGTCATGGTGGAGCGGTTCGCCAAGGAGCACCTCGGCGCGCACGCCGTCGTCGGGTGTGACCTCGAGTACAGCCGCCTCAGGCGATCCACGGGGATCCTGAAAGGCGCGGGACATCAGGCCGTCGCCGACCGTGTGCAAGCGCTGTTCGCCGGCGACGACCGCCTGGACCTCGGGATCGGCGGCGGGTCAGAGATGGCAAGCTCCTTCTTGACACTCTGCAAGGTAAGTATACATACGTGATTGCAGTATAGTAGTATTTCAGCAAGAGTTTCAAACGCGTTACGGTATACGTTAAGGTAGCAGCAGCTGCAGAATTCCTTCCACCCCATGCACCTCTAGCAGACCTTCTTGCCATAGCTGAAGAATATCTCCGTCCTCCGGCCTATGCAAGACAAGGACAAATGTGAACCATAAGTCCATAAATACAGCACATCACCTTAATCATTTTTATACCATTTGTTATTGACTTCTTGTGATAAAATATAGCCACAAAAGCCACGACGCATTAATTCAGCGTGCAATTTTTCTTTCACAAAAACAACCGGCAAGAACATGCTGGACATATATCAAAGAAAAAACATTGCCAGTGAGTTTTATAGTTTTTTTAGTTAAATCATTTTGAGGTTGATCAAATTTATTCATAGGGAATTTTATTGACATTTCTAACGCCGAATAAGTACACGATAATAATCTATATTTTCGGATGAACTTATGCGTTATTACGTTCATGCATGCAGGAGCAGCTCAGGCCGCCGTTCACCGCGGACCACGAGACGAAAGCCCCACCGTTCCGGCCGGTCATCTTCCACGACGGCCGCCTCGTGTGCCGGCCGACGCCGTTCATGTCCCTTGTCATCCTCCTCTGGCTGCCCCTCGGCGTGCTGGTCGCCTTCGTCCGGATCGCCGTCGGCCTCATGGTCCCCATCTGGACCATCCCCTACATCGCGCCGGTCTTCGGCGGCGCCGTGATCATCCACGGCCGCGCGCCTCCCCAGTCAGAGTCAACGCCGCCGCCGCCGGTGACGACGCCGCCGGCTCGCCCTCGGGGGTCCTCTTCGTCTGCACGCACCGCACGCTCATGGACCCCGTGGTGCTGGCCACCGTGCTCGGGCGCCGCGTGGCCGCCGTGACCTACTCCATCTCCCGCCTGTCGGAGGTCCTCTCGCCGATCCCGACGGTGCGGCTGACGCGCGACCGGGGCGTGGACGCGGCGCGCATGCGCGCGGAGCTGGCCCGCGGCGCGACGTGGCCGTGTGCCCCGAGGGCACCACGTGCCGGGAGCCCTTCCTGCTGCGCTTCTCCAAGCTCTTCGCGGAACTCAGCGACAGGATCGTGCCCGTGGCCATGAACTACCGCGTGGGGCTCTTCCACCCGACGACGGCGCGCGGGTGGAAGGCCATGGACCCCATCTTCTTCTTCATGAACCCGCGGCCCGTGTACGAGGTGACGTTCCTGAACCAGCTCCCCGCGGAGGCGACGTGCGCGGCGGGGAAGAGCCCCGTGGACGTGGCCAACTACGTGCAGCGGATACTCGCCGCCACGCTCGGCTTCGAGTGCACCACCCTCACGAGGAAGGACAAGTACACGGTGCTCGCCGGCAACGACGGCAGCGTCAACGCCGCCAAGCCGCCGGCGGCCGGGAAGCCGGCTTGGCAGAGCCGCGTGAAGGAGGTCCTCGGCTTCCTGCTCCACTAACCATTACTTGCACAGCTCTGGACTCTGGCCCCCAAATACTTCGCTCACCGATTTGATTGAGTTTATACTTTTATACATTTTTATACATGTATGTAATAATAAAGAATGTATGTAGTGGTAAAATACAGTAGTGATTAGCCTTTCTTTACATAATAAGTACTGTATACTGTATTGTTGTTCACGATTGTTTTTGTTGAATTTTTACTGTGTGTAAAGTGTAAACAAAGATCAAAGTTGTAACTGTCAAAAAAAAAAAGATCAACATTTAAAGTAGGTTTTGTGCCGGTCGTTGTTTGGCGTCCATGTACAGTTTGAGTGCATTCGTCTTCTGCCTTGGGTGTTTCTTATTATTATGGTCGTAGCAGGTAAGTCAGGTATTGATTATTTGATGTGATGAGCTGATTTTTTTCCTTCCCTTGACGAATGCTCTGCTCACACGTCAGCTGCTTTCCACAATCCAGTCGGCGTATGAACTATCAACATACTACACGTAAACGTAGGTATCCAAGTATTCAACTCACGTTACTTGACAGCACTAGTTTGCGGCAGCAAAGCTGGTGCTGCTCATTGACACAAGTGATGATTTTGCGCCAAAAAGAAAAAAGGAAAAATAAAAAGGTCATGATGATATGCTCTGTCGCTGCGATAATTATGATCTTAGCACCTGTTGCGAATGTTGGGCTAGTTGTGCAGAGCTTCTGTATTTCCTTGGTTTTCAAATATTTGGTAGACAAGAAATGGAAACCAATGTATCCCTGAATGGAAACCAATGCTATATTGGCTAAAGAGCTCTCTGCCCCGTGGCTAGAAGTGCATGTTTTAGTAACACATTCGGGTTCTAGGTTTCTCATATAAAAAGAAAAAATTTAGGTAAAAGCAAGATTGAGCTATTCCACCTTCGCTGCGATAATTCTATGGTGTCATACCTCGCCAGAAAGTCCGCATTCAGGGCTAGATCAACAAGTTTGAGTTTTCTACATTAAGGTTTTCCAATATTTGGTAGACAAGAAATGGAAACCAATGTATGCAGATAAAATTATTGTAATGCTATATTGGCTAAAGAGCTCTCTGCCCCGTGGCTAGAAGTGCATGTTTTAGTAACACATTCGGGTTCTAGGTTCGACTCTCATATATAGGATCAAATTTAGGTGTTTAGCAAGATTGAGCTATTCCACCTTAATAGCGATGTTCTATGGGAAGTCATACCCTCGCCAGCAAAGTCCGCACTCAGGGATTTTTCTAGATCAACAAGTTTGAGTTATTCTACATTAATAGCAATGCTGGTTTGTGAAATTTTAATAGCAATGCTGGTTTGTGAAATTTTCTCGGTTAGCAAATTTGAGTTATTTGAACAATGCACAAACACAATCTTAGTTATATGACAAATGCTAGCTTTTCATATAGACCTCACAAAGGCTACAAAGATATGTACACTCGTACGCATTCGAGAAAAAAAACAAAGGCTACAAAAGTTATGTTTGCTGGTGTTTATACACCGTAAGTGATAATATTTGAAAGCCTAGGTGTTTTTTTATTCTTATTGTAACGTACGGATGTAATCTTAGTAATATAACAAGTGCTAACTTTTTCATGTAGACCTCGCAAAGACTACAAAGAGTTATGTTTGCTCACAAGTATTAGCCAATAAAAGTAGTGGTTACGAGTGACTCCAAAAAAGGAATACTCGATCGCATGTTTAAAAAATTAAAAAAGAATGACCAGTAGTGGTTATGAGTGACTCCAAAAAATGAATACTCTATTGCATGTTTAAAAAAATTTAAAAAGAATGACCTATTGCATGTTGAAAAAAATTGAATACTCTATTGCATGTTTAAAAAATTTAAAAAGAATAACCTATTGCATGTTGAAAAAAATTGGGAAAAAAATATTGTCAAGAATGGGATTCGAACCCATGCCCTTTCGGACCAGTACCTGAAACTGGCGCCTTAGACCAACTCGGCCATCTTGACTGTAATGTTTATTTGCAACACAATACCCTTTATTTTTTGAAGATACCCATCATTGTTTCTAAATAATGTGGTACAGTCATAGCTTGAGCGCCATCTATACCAATGCGCCTAGAATGCACGAGCACAATACCATATGTTTTTCCTGACAAATAAAACCATTATATTTTAAACAAACGGTATACATGATATAATACAAAAAGGGTGCTTTATTCAGTGATATGTGCACCAACTAATGCCCATTGACCTCGGATTGCCATCACCTATATGAAATATGTGGAGCGTGGACAGTTTGACACCTCTTCTCCAAGATACCCTTCTTTTTATATTATCAAATATATGTACTACCTATCTTCTAAATTATAGGTTTAACTTTTTTTACTCTAAGTTTAACTATTTATCTTATTCAAAATTATATCTTATCTTATCTAACGAGACTTATAAACATAAGTTAAAACAGCTAATTCAGAATGTTCAAACAATTGATATGTATGAACAGCAACTGCTGGTGTGTTTGCAACAGCAGCTGCAGCGTTGCTGCAACAATCACTGCCGACTTGCCGAGCGCATTCACCAGTGCGGTCCAGATCAGCACGCCCAGGCTGGTCGCTCGTCCGCTCCCACGCTTTGCTCGCTCGCTGCCTGCCCCACCTCCTCCCAGGCCCCAGCTCCTTCCTCCACCCGACTAGGGAGCGCGACGCGAGCGTCTTAAACGGGCGCACGCCGCGTGCGCGCCCGACCCGCTTGCCCCACGCGCTCCCGATGCGCCTCCGCCGGCCGGAGGCGGAAGAACCCTAGTCCTAGGGCTCGCCTCGCCGCGCCGCGCCGCCCCCCCGATGGGGGCCGGCCGGGGTACCTCACCCTGCCGATCTTCTCCGTGGTCGCGGCGATCGGGTACGTCTACTACACCACGGTCTTCGTGGCCGTGCCGCGGTGGCTGGGCCTGTCCACGGCTGCCGGGGTAGCCAACGCCGCCGCGTTCACGGCGCTAGCGGCCGCCTGCCTCGCTACCTACGCCGTCGCCGTTTGCAGGGACCCCGGGCGGGTGCCCCCGGGCTTCGTGCCCGACGTCGAGGACGCCGAGAGCAACGTCCACGAGATTAAGCGCAAGGTGCGTTGGCGTTGCGTTGCGTTGCCCCACCCCCTCCCTCCCCTCCCCTCCCTCTCGCTCCCTTGCTCGCCTGGGTTCGACGGGCGCCGGGCGGGCGGACCTCCGTTCGCTGTTAGGTGTTGAGCTGTTGTTTTGGATCTGCGGGTGGGAAGGGGCCCTGTTGCTTCAAAATTTCCTACCTTTTCAGACTCGGGAAACTTAATTCAAAGATGAGAAAACGCGATTCCGATGCAGCTCGGTTAGTAATTTTCGATAGTTTTTGGTATATATCTTTGGTCCTAAATTTGCCACCGTTCATTTGAAACTTAGGACACTATTTAAAGTTGAGAAAATGTGATTCAGAAACTTAGGACGCTTATTCAAAGTTGAGCAAATGCGATTCAGATACACCTTGGTTGATAATTTTGGACCATTTTGGGTACAAATAATTTTGCTCTAGAATTTTTCAGCTAATAGCTGGGACATTAGTAGCTGGACGAGTTACAAAGTAGATAGTTTAGATTCGAGAGTTGTGCCAGTACTTTTTACCAAGTGAATGGATGTAATCTGATTTTTTAATTTTCCTAAGCTGATTTTGATTTGTTCTCTAGGTTTTTAGAGCCTTCTTGGCAGAGCTCCTACTCCAGATTCTGTGAGAGAACTGATCCTCTCACTAAGTGTGTTTCTCTAGGATAAACCCTGTTGTGCGTGGAGTAATCAGGAGAACCTACTTTTTTTTAGCTCCCAGCCTCCTAATTCATTTTAGAGAACCACTTCACAGAATAAGCATATAATCACTTCTCAGCAAAAACTATTTGGCAGAGCTTCTCCTGGATGGCAGAACTCCTCTGCCAAACAGGCCCTTAGTAGGCGATTGCTGTTTTCTTGCTTCAATAACTTCAACGTGAATGCTCACTACAGTGCAGATTAGGTTCTCATAAAAAAGCTGAGGAGGGGAGAGGGTAAGCTGAGTTGAGCATTCTTTTAATTTGGAAAAATCATGGGCCAGCTCATCACTGTGTTAGACTTTTCTTGCTTTTATAACTGACAAAAGTAGTTTCTAATCCTTGTATGTTTCACAACATCTCTTTGCAGGGTGGTGACTTGAGATATTGCCAGAAATGTCGCCACTATAAACCTCCACGTGCACACCATTGCCGTGTTTGCAAGAGATGTGTTCTAAAAATGGTGCTGCTAGTATTCATTCTGTGATTCCATTCTTCTAACTGCCCTCCAGTTTTGTATTTTCACCTAATTCACATGCGCAGGACCATCATTGCATTTGGATTAATAACTGTGTTGGACATGAGAACTACAAGATTTTCTTGGTCTTTGTATTGTATGCTGTGGTTGCAAGCTTCTATGCATTGGTAATTCAGTTTCTTTGATTTATTCTAGCAACCACGTTTCCTGAGACTTAGTGCATTACAAAGTTTCATTTTGATATCAGATTCTGATCGTAGGGAGCGTTTTGCACAGTGTTCCTAAAGATGAGCAGCCAGGCAGCGATTCTTCTCGAACATCCATTGTGAGTAATCTGGGAGTGTCTACAGAAGTTGCTAGCTTGTTGTATGTTAATCTGAACCATCGCCAGGAATTCCCTTTGAATAATAATTTTGAAGAACTTATCAAATTGACAGATTATCTGTGGGGTCATTCTTTCTCCATTAGCTTTAGCGCTGGCAGTGCTCTTGGGTTGGCATATTTACCTCATATTACAGAATAAAACTACAATTGAGGTTTGTGACTTACTCTGTATTCGGACGGTACTCTTGTTTATAGAAGTTTTGACAAGATTTCTATTAATGGCTTGCAGTACCATGAAGGAGTTAGAGCAATGTGGTTGGCAGAAAAAGGTGGAGATCTCTATCATCATCCATATGACCTTGGTGTCTATGAGAATCTTATTTCAGTAAGAACTATTTACACTGCTATCCTGTGGTTTTATGAGAGCATAAATGTTGTACATATTCAATTTTAGGTGCAAAATGAGAATATCCTAATATTTTACTGAGAAATAAGGTTAATGACAATTGATTCATACCATCCGTCTAAAGATGTCAACAAATTGGGATTGACCTTTTGGCAGCCATAATCTTGATGTTCAACCCAATCTGTTCAGTTATTAAAAAAAAAAAAAAAAAAAACTGTTCAGGGGAAAGAAACAAGATGGACACACAACATAAAAAAATGATTTTATCAATATTTGATATGTTATGCTGCCAGCATTCATTTTAATAGTCAAGTATTTCATACTTCATTTTCTTTTTTCGTTTGATATTTTAGATTTGTGCATGCTTATTAAGCGGAGAAACAAATTGAGACAATATGCCCCTAATACAATTATGGCTCATGCAACCTGGTATGCAGTGGATTGCATATTATGCCTCATTAACCGTGCTGGTGTACTTGGGTGCATAGTTTTGGATTTTGCATGTTTATTTTTGTTAGAATACTTAGAAACTCTTGTCAGGAGCTAACTTCATCTATAGTGTAGCGCTGCCCATTCGGATTTACGCAAGGAATGACTTAACCTCATATCAAATAATACAAGGATCATGGCACATCATTAAACTTGTTTGTTCCCTAAACCACCAGTTGTGACTGATGAACGAAGATGTTTGGACCCTTAAATTGTTATAAATATTAAATTGAATAATGAGCATATGCATACCTCTTCTTCAAATATTATAACATCAAATAAAAATGATAAGCAGCACCCAAAACATCTAACAGAGAACATGGAGTAACACATTTATGGTATACTACCTTAGTTGCTTTCAGCTTAACCACGGTTGGCATCACTTTCTATTAATGTTCCACTGCTTCCTGGTTGCTCACAGGTTCTGGGGCCTAACATATTTTGCTGGCTCTGCCCTGTATTGAATACTGTTGGAAATGGCCTTCGGTATCGTACATCCTATGATATTCCGATATCTACACCGCCAATGTGATTACAAAAGATAGCAGCACATTCACAATAGGTAGTTACTAATTTATTAAAGGATTTCCCATTAAGCTGCTAGAACTTGCTTGGTCTGAACGATTCTGAAATGGAGCAGGTCAGATCTTATAACTCTGTAAGATACAGGAGATGATGACTACCACAGCCTCTCGCCAGGTGTCTATCCTGAGTCGAGACATGAACTCTTACCATGTTTTTTATTTCATTCTTCTCATACGTGATAAAACTCAATATGCCTTGCTTGTAATCTGGAGTAGGCTGTTCTTACCACAAAAAGAAAAAAGGCACTCCAATTCTGTTGTAAAGTTAGTTCATGTGTTTGAGAGCCATGTAATGTAGCCAAATGTCATGAAAACCAATTTTCCCAGATTATTTGTGTACATTTGTTTAGAATGAAATGTGACATCTGATGTACTTTTGCGTGCTTGAGCTATATATATAAGTAAGCACCAGAACATCTTGAAGAGTTCCCAAACAAACAATTGGTAAATTAATGACTTCCCCAAGTGGCGGAAAAAAAAGGTTAGGAGTACACATATTAGCCCTGACATCCTTCAACCTTCCCAAACAAACAATTGGTAAAATAATGACTTCCCCAGGTGGCTAAAAAAAATTTAGGAGTACACTCATATTAGCCTTGACATCCTTCAACCGTTCCAAAATCTCGCTTGTAAAAGCCTCTTCTTCCACCTCCAGATTGGCTGAAAGACTGGAAGTTTGAGATAGGAAATTGTTGGGAAGTTTTTCTTCTTTTTTTTTCAATCTTACCAAAAAAAATTCAAGATTGGGAGTGGGTTGTGAAAACTCTTGGAGATGCTCAAGTACGTTGGTGCGTTGTGCACCGTCCGGAGAGCTTATTTATTTGAGGGCTGCCTGAGCTTAGTGATCGAGGGCTAGTTATGTGGACTATTTTAACACACTCCGCAGTTCCAATATTTGACATTCATTCATGTACAAAACATGCTGTTAGTCTATCGATCACGAACTGACCAACATGTCATCCCAAATCAGACATGCTATCCCATATCAGCAGCTATGCCAATCTGTAATGCATACAGCACGGTTCGTGGTGGTCTACGTACGATACGGTTCATGATCTACGTAGATACCAAATATTATTTATATACTTAGCTTTTTTCGATACATCAGTACATCAAGCACAGTAGCCAGCAAGTGACGAAGCAGTTTGAGGATGCTCCCACATAATTATTTTCTATGTTACAATAGTCAGCAGCAACGTCGTAATCTATTTTCCCTTTCCTTTTCCCTTCCCCTTCTTAGCATCAAGCTTTGCTTGTACCCGGGCTGCTGCGGCGGCTTTTGCTTCCTCCCTCTTCTTTTTCTCTTCTTCTTTGGTAGCAGCAGCTAGCTCTCGTTGCTTCTTAAGTTCCCTGCCCAGATTCATGTGTCTATTACTTCATGATCACTATATAATTCTTGGACTCGATCAAATGAACAAACTATATTTGATTACAAGGTGGATACAACATTGTCATTTCTATCTCTCAAAATTACATTGTCATCAAGAGAACTCACTCGAGGACACGTGTGCAGTTGTGCTAAATCATATAAAAACTGAATTTTTCTGTGCTAAATGTCAAGGATGGAAGATTAGGAAATGTCTTACTCAAGTCTGGCTTTCTCATCAGATACACTGCCCACACTTGAACCTTTCCTCGGCCTGCAAGCTACAAGCTCCACCTCAAAAATGAGGGTTGCACTACATAGACAAATAACCAACAGTTACCAGCATTATTAAATTGGGGAAACTCAAGTTACCAATTCAAAGATAGGTGATAGAGGAACTCACTTAGGAGGTATTTCTGGTGGTGAGCCTGCAGCTCCATATGCATATTGTGGTTTGCATGTAATTTTTGCAACCTCGCCAACCTTCAATTTTGGATATGCCAAACTATGTTACACAAAGATGGTGAAGATCACACCAGAAACTCAAGAAATTACACACCTTCATAGTTCTTAAGGCTATATCCCATGCTTTGATGACAGCCCCCTGTCCAATTTCAAATGAGAAAATAGAGTTGTCTTCATGGGTGGTGTCAAAAACTTCACCAGTCTCAGCAAGTGTACCTTCATAATGAACTATAGACAAGGTAAAAAGATAAACGTTATATCCGCATGATTTTATTCAGGATACGGTAGATGAAATCTTAAAATTATTTTACAGTCAATGACGACAATATGAAACAGCATGTGCTCCCTTTACAACATTTAAAAAAAAAAAACATGCAGCAGTTAGCTAAGGACAGAGAAGGTGAATGAAGTACTAGAACGAGTTAACAAAGAGGAGAGCATACCATAACTAAGTTACTGGCTGTTGCCCAATCAAACAGAAATAATAAAAGATCTATGCTTGCTCAAAACACAAGATATATACAGTAGTACCATACCATCAACTAAGGGCAGGCTGTCAGATGGTGCTATAGCATCGTCTTTTGCTTTCCGGATAACTGTCTTAAGAACACCTCCATCCCCTGATAGATCTATCATCTCTGCCATGACCTTAGCTGACCAAGGGAAATTCAGAAAGAACAAGAGCATTAGAATATTCTGGCTGGACCAATCTAGATCTAAGCTACAAGGCAACAACTAGTTGCAAAAGAAGAATAGCCACTTCCACCAATCATCTAAAATTTTTGGTTTCTCTAGGTTCATTAGAGATATTCTTGGTTTCTTGGTCTTTCACAGGACAGATATTGCAACACATGACCTGTAGAGAGGCAATCGTCAAAGGATTTAAATCATATTCATATAAAACAATGGATTCAAGTGGGCAGGGGCGGACCCAGCAAAGGAACGTGGATGTACACATGCACACAGATAATTTTTGCAAAAGAAGTTCGAAGTTAGGAGACATCAGGTAGCCAAATTTCGTTAGATTAGGGTTCGGGCGCTCGGCTTCGCACAGCAGGAAGGGAAGAGAAGCGGTGGGAATACCTGGTGGGTGCTCGTCGCCAGCGAAGAGAGCGATGCAGGCCTCAGCACTTGGTGTAGTGCGGCGACGGCGTCGGTGGGTGGGCCCACCCAGTCGTCGGCTCGTCGGAGAACGAGAGTGGGCTCGTCGGAGAACGAGAGTGGGGGCTGGGGAAAGAGACGGACAGAAACACGCGGCGGGTCCCAAATGTACGTAAGGAGGAAGTGGGAATGCGGCGGTCGGTCGGTCCAGTCTGGTTATTCGGCCCAGGAGGCCAGGAGAGCGCACCTGCACGGGCTTTGCTTTCTTCTGTGCCGTCCATTTTTCATATATTTCTTTTGCATTTTTGTTTTTTCTTTGTCTCCCCTTCATATCTATCCTTACTCTTATTTTTGGGTTCCAGATCCCCCTCGCAAACTACTGTACACTAGCAGGAATCCCGCGCGTAGCCGCGGGCTGATATGTCGACAAAGGAACTATAGACCACCAAACTGGGTGCGCATGTTAGTCATAGGGAAAGGGATATAGTCCATCAAACTGAAGCACAGAAGCGGCAACATTTGCTGAGGAATATATGAGCCTACAACTGCTCACTTGTTAGTGTCAGGGAGCGACATAGGTAGTCTGTGGTCCTATAGAAGAATATAATAGCATTAACCAAGAGAAATAAGCAGTATCACATGAAGGAAATTTTCTTCTTGAAACTGATGTAGCAAGTCTGCTAAGTTGCATAAGATGAGGAACATCCGGTGCTAAAATTTGAGGTGCAGAGAAATGGCGGAATGAAATTTTAAAAAAAATCAGGTTACCATCTACTTTAGGTGATATGATTTTTGTGTTACATAACTGTCAAAAACATGTTAGATCAAAATCTCAAAATATTAAATCATTCATTCTTTGAACAAAAGGTTGAAGAGATTATCATTAGATAAATTAGAATTTCAATGTCTACTTCTTAAGTTATGGAGACCGGCAGTTGTCAGGAAACTTTGTAACCCTCAACTAAAGTAATCAAGGATCGAAAATAACGTGGCGCCCATGAATGACACTATGCTAATGCACAGACAACACAGTGAGTAATAGCAACACACTTTCTTTCTTTTGTCAGATGGTAGCCCAGGAACATAAGAAAAGTACAGGAAGGTTCGTTCAAGAGGACGATGCCTTGTAATGAGAAATTGTTGTGTACCTTGATGGTCCAATGGCCAGGTCGCTGTGCTACAGTAGTGGCATCCCTTACTTTCTGGTTCTCCCTAGTTGAAAACCAGTGTTTTTGAGGGACATTAAAATGATGATGAAAGGATCAAGATCCGTGCTCAGCAACTGCATTATTGAACACTCCTTTGTCATGGTGACTTAGTAGCCGTAATATGAACCTGTATAACGAATTTCCATGGTGGTAAGCAAAGCAATGGAGAAGCATTCAAAGGAATCTTGGGAGAATGTTGCAGTGCTGTGCAAAAATGTCTCCTTTTTTTTTTGCAGTTTGGCATTCCACTGAGCGACTTGAAGGCGTAAAACACCAAGGCCAAAGAGATCAGAGATTGAAGGGCTTATCGTGTGAGGGGAGGAGGAAGAATGCGGAGCGATCCACGATCCCCTGCGTCGGGGCGGCGAGGAAAGCACACCGATACAGAGGCAGAGCGGAGGCGCAGGGTGGACCTAGAGCAATGGCTGGGGGGGCGCCAAGGCAATGAAGCAGGATGGCGGCGGCGGCAGCACCTCCGGGCTGAACCTTCTGCCTCCTCGCAGGTGAGATGGATCTGCGGGGGCGAGGGAAGAAGAGGGGGCAGTGGGCAGCGCCGCCGCCAGTGTGGGACAACCGCGGGCGTGGTCTGCGGCGGCGGCGGCGCTGCATGAGCAGCCGGGCGGCGTCTCTTTTTTTTCCCTTTGCCGGGCGATGGAGGCAGAGATGTTGGGGATGGGAGAGGGAATTGGGTATGGGTAGAGGCTTCGGACCTGTGCTGTCCCGTATGGAAATTACGCGTGGTCGTGGTGCGAGAAGATTCCTGTGTGCACATGCGGTGGCCGTTGATTTGTGATCGGAAGGGCAGGCATTTGAGGCGACGTGGCTGCTGGAGCTGTGAGAAAAATGAGTATAGGAATAAGGGTAAGCAGTAGATTAGTAACTCCGTCTCAACCGTCCGATCCTTTCAGCTCCTTTCAACCTTGCTCCAAACACGGCCACGTGCATCTGTTCTCGAAGCAATCAGCAGCTCAGCTCATCTCCATCTCCAGAGCTGTGTGCCGCAGCGTCGCACTGCCGCCGCCGCAATCCCGTCCCGCGTGTCGCGGCCGCACACCACCCGGCTCACGCGCGCCCAGGTCAGCGCCGCCGCAGCTGCAGTCCTGCGCCCACGCCCGTGCCGCGTCGTGGCCGCCGGTGGCGGTGCCTGCCCGCACGGTGCCGCCTCGCACCACCACTGCCCAGCCTCAGCGGCTCAGCGCCACCGCCGCTCATCCGAGGCTGTCTCATGCTGCACATCGGACTTCTCTGCCCCTTCTTCCCCACGTGCTCCACCCCTTCAAGCAACGGCGCCCTGCCCTTCTTCCTGCCTCTGGCCTTCATACATTAGAAAAATGATTTGCGTTTGTGTACAGTTCTTCATAGTTTCATTCCTCAGCTCTTTAAATTTCAGATGTACCCGTACAATTGCATACTTACTCTAATTATTTTTTTTCTAGAGAAATTTACTCTAATTGTTATAATTTTCTCCCAGACCAGCCTCAGGTTGCAATTGTTTGGATCGTGGTCAGGGCTGCAGAAAGTGTGGCTGCAGAAAGTGTACGTGATCTATTCCTCTTCTGCGAACCTTTCTTTCCCTTTGACTTTCATGTGTTACTGCTCATGTGACCTAGCAAATGTCCCTTCAGATTATTTACTCATTTTACTGATGACAGTGCTGTGCCTGCAGAACATGCTCCAGGATTTTAAACATAAATGGATTAGGATTTTAATAGTGCGATTTACAACATGGTTATTACTCGAAAAGGGTTGGTTACTTAAGAGATCTATGTCACGTAGGAATTTTATTTTTTTAATGCAATTCACAGAGCAATAACTATTCAAGGTGTTGTGTTCGTTTTCCTTTCCTTCGCTTCTATTATTATACATGTATTGTCCCTTAAAATATTTCTCTTGGGTAAAATGTGCTCCTAAAAGTTGCCCACCACAAAGAATATACCGCCTAGGCAAATTGCAATGCTATACACTACTCCAGTATACACAGTGCAGTGGCTGCTGAATATACTTCAGGATTTTAGACATAAATGTATTAGGATTTTGATAGTGCAATTTACAAAAATGGTAAGATGTCATGCTTATTTTATATTATATTACTCTAAAAGGGTTGGTTACTTAGGAAATCCATGCCAAGCCCTGTTTTGACTTAACTGAGCAAATACAAATGAGGGAAATTAAATCATCAAGCTCAAAAGGCTATGGTCCACATTGAATTTTTTTTTCATATTATTGACCTTGCTTTGTTTATTGTTTTCATCAGCTTTGGATGATTAATCTTTAGATATGTTTTGTCCTTGCAGCATACATTCACACACACCTGCAAGGTACAAAATCAAAAAAGGCAACTACCTATCCTTAGTCTCTGTTTCCTATGCTTCATTTCTGTCCATGGTTTCCAACACAAGCTCATATAGAACACAAGTGACATATGTTATATTTTAAGGAACAGGGATGTATGCACGATGCAAAATAAAATTGTTCTATGCTAAAAAAAAGAAATCACTATATAGAATAACAATTGACAGTAGGAAATGAAAAAAAATCTGTTCAGTTAGCAAGTGCCAATATGCAAGATTTAAATACATGACTTGGAGTTTTATGTTTATTTCGTGGTCAACATGCTATTATTACATCATCATAGATACTCCTTTCTTATCTCCCAATTTTATACTGACTGATTGCAGTTTGGTTCCTCCCATTATATCTTCTGACAGGTTGGTCGCTTAGAGGTAGATTTTGCATCTCTTGAATAAAGAAAAAAAAGAAAACTGGGCACTGACACACAAGGGCTGGAACTGCAGCAATTGCCAACCATGATGCGAAGATCCAAGCTCCATCAAGTTTCTTCAGCTCCATCATAGCTGTCCCAGGATTCCCGGTCTGGGCCTTTGATCTTCAGTCCCTTTTGACAGGTCCTGTGCCAAGTCCAGAGCTAGTTGCCCCCTTCTCAGAATCAGAAACTCTGGAAGCTCTGAAGTCAATGGACAGAAACAGCGCACCAGGCCCCGACGGTTTTGGGCCATCCTTCTACCGGGCGGCTTGGACTACAATCAAGGGGGAGGTGATGGCCTTTCTCAATGCTTTCCACCAGGGCCAGGTTCAGCTCGAAAGAATAAACCGATCATACATGGTCCTCATCCCAAAGAAGCCGGGGGCCGTCGCGATGGATGCCTTCCGTCCAATCTGCCTACAGAACTGTTCGATCAAGCTACTGAGCAAAGTCCTTACCAAGAGGTTACAGAAGCAGATTGGAAACCTCATTGATCTGCATCAGACGGGGTTCTTGAAAGGGCGCTCAATCTCAGAAACTTTTATTTTCGCAGCTGAGGTTGTTCAAACCTGCAAAAAGCGTAAGATCCCGTCCTTTGTTCTCAAGCTCGACTTCGCAAAAGCCTTCGACACAGTGGTTTGGGACAGCCTTCTGAAAATCTTGAGAGCGTGAGGTTTTCAGGATCGATGGTGTCTCTGGATGCGAGACATTCTATCTTCCTCAAAGTCTGCAATTATGGTGAACGAGTGCCCTGGCCCTTAGATCACTTGCAAACGGGGTCTTAGACAGGGAGACCCCCTCTCTCCTTACCTGTGGCAGAACCTTCTAAATTATATGGCCCACAAGCACCTGACATTGTCCCTAAGACCTCTGTCGACTATGCTTGTACACCATATAACCTAGAATGTTCCGTCGGGTGAAACCCCGATAAACCACGATTCCTCCAGGATCGATACTTACAGAGACATCACAGTATTACAACAGTTTTCATACAAAAATACCAGAGTAGCGGAAGACTTACAATAACTTAATTTACAACTTATTTTCCAAACTTATACAAACTAGAGTGTTATTATTACAAAACAGCGGAAGTATCATTACTTAACTTTATTACACCCACAGCAACGAAAATGCCCTGCCCACGGGCCACACAACCTACTCATCATCAGACGCTTCATCAACGACCGTCATGCAACAAGGGTCGTAGCACGCTTGTTCACACGGTTCACCTGCAACGGGGATTTAACAAACCCTGAGTACCAAAAGTACTCCGCAAGACTTACCCGACTAAAAAATTAGGGAGAAGACTCAGGAATGCTGGCTAATAGGAATCAAGGTGAGCCTTTAGCAAGATCAAAAGACACATTTACCAAAAAGCGACTAAAGTTGATCCTTACTTTTTATCTTAGTTATCCTACTCTATAACAAACACTTATCAGCCATGCAACAATTTTAAAACTTTTCCAGTCTCACAACTTTCATCATTACTACGATGCTGACGCTTGGTCAAGTCTACCATATCGTGGAGCAACGATGATTCGAATCACTTTATATACCCAGCTGGGGCTTCCTAGCCACACGACGTATGTAGGACCGAACATCTTACATACATCAACTCACACTTAGATTTCTCCAGACTAGAACGGGTCCTAGCCACAAGGGAGGCCATTAGCATCCTAGTACTATCCAACCCTCTTGACCACGGGATCACCACAACGAACGGTCCTCAACCGACACAAGTGGGCGACACTACACCATCCCGATGCAAGTCACTCCACCGCGCCTCGATTTACTCATCATATTCTTATTGTGTACCCTTGACCCGGGTGAAGAATAAACAACAAGCAACATCGGTTTTGAATACTTTCTGGGATGATACACGTTATCAACTTTTAAAACATTTTACAAAAGCCTATGCTAGTAGCGGGCTAAGCATATACTATGATGCATCCGGCTCGTATGGATCATACAAGGGAGCTTCCCCGACCGCCATTAGCATGCGACCGATCTAGTACTATCCAATAACCCTCTTGACCACGGGATCACCACAAAAGACTAGTCCTCTCCCTTTTAACCCTCCTCCCAAACAAGCAAGGTGGGATTATTTACACTCACATGGTCGCCGCCCGACTACAACCGGGCACTAGTCCATCCCGATGCAAGTCCTCATCATTCCCACCCCCCTCAAGGGCCCAACTCGATACCAAATGATGCATCCGGCCTAGGTAGGGGGGTTGGATGAAAAGCCCGACACACCGATCCGGATTCCCCTCCGAATCGATTTACTCATCATATTCTTATTGTGTACCCTTGACCCGGCCAAGGTGAAGAATAAACAACAAGCAACATCCATTGGTTTTGAATACTTTCTTAGAGATGATGAAAAGATGTCTGGTTCCCCACCCCCTTAAACAAGGGCCATACCTTATCAACTTTTAAAACATTTTACAAAAGCCTATGCTAGTATTATTTAGCTACACCGGCCGCCGCCCGACTACAACCGGGCCACTTGGCTAAGCATATACTAAATATTTTACTAAAATCAAAAAAACAGTATCCAGGATAATATCACAAGGTACGGTAAATACATTAAATAGGATATCACACAACTCCTATACCTAATGCATCATTTCATCCACATAAAATCATAAAAGACTTTCGAAATTCAAGGCAGGGTTTGAATGCATCCGGGGCTTGCTTTGGGGCTCGACGAAGTGAGGCTCAGCTACCCAATCACCGAGATCGGATCCAACCTCTTCACGCTGAACACCTTCAAAAGTAGGAGCTGGATCGACTCCCTCCTCGGACGGCACAACTACACGATTGAGATGCATGATTACAATGCAATAATAAAGGACCATGCGATAATGATGCAACGATAACTAGTCTATCTTGAGTACAACTCGTCTTCACGGTAAGGTTGCACTACGGAAGTATAGCTAGCATCGACGACGACGGACTAACGGTACGCAATCAACATAAAATGCCGTAGGTCATTAGGGTTAATGACCTAGGGTCATCACTCAATCCTAAAATCAAGCAACCCTAATAGTGATTAAGGTTAATTACTAATTTATTAACCATTTTTACAGTTGTTGAAAGCCACTAATTAACCTGCTAATTAGAGATTAATCAAACCCTAATTAATCAAGGGATTAATTAATTAAACATTAATTAATTAAGGTATTAATTAAGTATAAAACAAAAATTAATCAAATCATGATCAAACTTCATAATTAAGATCATCATCATCTAATTAGCACACAAAACAAATTTCATGATTTTTGGACTTATATTTTAATTATTAAAAATCATGGAAGTGGCATTTATTAATTAAAAGAGCAATTTACATTGTATAATAAAGTTATTGAAAAACTAAAGTTAGCATTTTTCTTGTGTAGATCATAGTACAAGAATCACACACATATTTTTATTGTATTTTTATCTGCCCAAAATAAATCATTATGAAAATATGAAAATCAGCATTTAAAATCATAAAAGGAAAAAGAAAAACAACTTCTTCTCCTTTTCTTCGGGCCACCGTGCGGCCCAACTCGGCCCGCATAGTCGGCTCGGCCCGCTTCGCTTCGCTCAAGGCCAGCGTCTTGTATGCGCCCTCCCCTCTCTTCGACCGACGGGCGTCCCCACCCGTCAGCTCTCTCTCCCTCCTCTTTCTGACGCGAACAGGGACGGCGGCGCGGCTCGTCGGCGACAGCCAACGGCGGCGACCTAGGCGACACGTGGACCACTCCCCTTAACGCAACTCGACACGATGAAGCTATCCGACCAGACAGCAAGCGTTGCAACGCATGCTATCGACCTAGACCGCGACACCGGCGGCGGACATGGCGGAGCTCACCGGTGTTCACAGTGTTCCGGCCAAGCCACGGCAACACAAGCGCAACCAACCTGCTGACAAGCACCAGGAGCTCACCGAGATGCTAAAACACGGTAGCGGTTGACTTGGAAGTGGAAGAAGCTTGGTTGACGGCGGTGAGGTGGCTGCGGCGGTGCGAACCCAAGGCGCTTGTCGGCGTTCCGACGTAACTGGTGAGGTGCTGCGTAAAACAATAAGCCGATGATGATCTACATGCCAAGGCAAAGTGAAACGCAAACCCAGAGCAACCCGAGAAGCTACAAGTGGCGTTGATCAAGGCGGGAAGCTCACGACGGCGGTGGTCGGCCGGAAAGGTAGAAGACGACGTCGCCCGAACTACTCCGGCGAATGTCGAAGAGTGAGAAGTGGCTCGATCGGTGCGCAAGGGAGTAGCGGAGCTGGTGGCAAGCGATTGGAGATGGTGGCAGTGCGTGGTGCGCGAATTTCTTCGTTGAAAGCACGGCGGCCGGCGGTGACAGTGGAGAAGGAAAAGGAGAATTGGCGGCCGGCGCATGGTTTTTATAGGGCAAGAGGAAGGTCGACGGCTAGCCAGCGTCTTCGCGATGAGAGCGAGGTGGACGGCAGCGCGTGAAAGCTGGGAAGCCGCGGGAACGGCCACGGCGGCGATGGGTGACCGGCCGGCATGGGCAAGAGGCAAGGTGGCACCCCCCTCGTGCAACAACAGAAGCGTAGATATTTCCTTTTTTTTTTTTCAAAATTACTCCCAAAAATTGAACTGCACTCAAAATTTTCCAAAAATACAGATTGTTCAAAATTTTGTGCTCTACAACTTTCATTTAGCAAGTTTTGCCAGATTCCAAATAGTTTTTGAATTTGCATTTCAAATTTGTAAAGAGGGCAAAACCCTAACTTTAAGGATTTTAAAATTACTTTCAAATTTTGAATAAAAGATAAAAATATCCAAAAATAAAAGTTGTTCTATTTTTTTTCAAGACCTACAACTTTTATTCAGAGAGTTTTTCATGAAACTAAATAGTTTTTGAATTTAAGTTTAAAAATTAAAAGGAGACAATTCCCAATTTAAAGAACTTTTAAAATTACTTAAAATTTTATTCAAAAACTTTAAAAACTTTATTTTACCAAACTTGTAGAGCTCAAAGAGATGCACAAACTGTATTTTTGTAGTTATCCCAAATTTTGAATATTTTGAGATGAAATTGAAAAGGGGGCAAATAGCTTTTGAATTTCAAGCTTTTGAAGAAGAATTTCAAATTGGATCTTTGGGCAATTAATCAATGATGTTGTGGTACTTTTCAAACCCAACCAATGGCATACTTTCAAAGTACAAAGTTTATACTTTGAAAATAGTGCCAAAGTTTGGTAACTTTTATTAACAAAATTAATTATGGTTAGCTTCTCAAAATTGGAAATGAAATTCAACTCCCAACACTTAGCCACTTGGGCTAGGGTTTGGGATTTGAATTTCAAATTCAAATTTGATTCTTCCTTACACCTCATTTAACTTGTAAAACATGTTTGATATGTAAGTCAGGGTTAGCCAAACACTTGCAAACATCAAGGTTGATTTTAATTGGTTGCTTTTATAAACAAAAGTAAAATTGTAAGTGAAGTTTAATGGCATACACATACACATACACATACGTTATAAAAGAGCGCAACCAACCCTAGAATTGAATAAACTCATTTTAGTTATACTTATTAGGGTTCTCTAATCATGAATGCTTATGCAATGATGATGATGACATGACAGGTTTAGGTTAACGTAACACCAGAGGTGTTACATTACATTTTCCTCCTAGTTGCGGACGTTCTGCAGACTATGCTCAAGTCAGCCTCAAATATCCGACACCCAATAAACATTGACACCCAAATTGTGGTGCTTCAAAGATGTCGATGACACATTACTGGTTATGAGGGGTGATGTTTTGGCTATCAACGAACTCAAGAACCTCGCTTCAAAGACTTCTCGGCGGCTCTGAGGGGCTATGCATCAACTACTGATAAGAGTACCTTTGTACCGATCAACATAGATTCAGAACTGGGAGACCTCTTTGCTGCTTCTATGGGCTGCACGCAACAATCCTTCCCTCAAAACTACCTCGGGCTTCCACTTTCAGACACCAAACTGTCATCGGCTGCCTTCTCTACTTATGTTGACAGGATGGACAGAGCACTCTCAACCTGGCAGGCATCACTCCTCAACACTATGGGCCGATGCATCCTCATCAACTCAGTGCTAGACTCACAACTAATTTATCTGATGTCTGCTATGCAACTACCTCGGGACATCATACTTCAGATTGATAAGCGCAGACGGTCATTCCTTTGGGTAGGAAACAAGGAGTTCTCGGCTGCAAAATGTTTGGTAGCTTGGCCAAACGTCTGCACTACGAAGGATCTAGGCGGGCTGGGTATCAGGGACCTGGGAACTCAAAACATCTGCCTACTACTGAACCTCATCCATCGTCTGCATTGTGCAGACTCCTCAGCCTGGGCTACTTGGATTAAACAAACTGCTCACATTGCTACACTGCAGGGAAACTACCTCGGCCACCATTGGGACACACTCAGATCGCTCCTGCCACTCTACCAAGCAATCACAACAGTGCAACTGGGCAATGGCATGTCGACGCTCTTCTGGACAGATGTTTGGACCGGGGATGATGCACTGGAAGACAGAAGTCACTGTACACAATGCTGTCACCAGTGTCCTTCAGGACTCCTTTGCAAACCGACTGTCTTCTCAGGCGCGACATGAGCTTTCCATTCTCAATGGCCTTATACAACAAACAGCTGCAGCGACCAACCGGACTCGAAAACTCCCCTTTCAAATAGATCCAAAGACAAGCTTGACACTACCTCTATTTATAGGCTGCTCAAGGCAAGAGGAAGAGAGACCGATCCAACATCTACGTTCATTTGGAAGAATGGGGCTCTGCCAAGAGTGCAGCTGTTTCTTTGGTTACTCATCAAGGGCAGAATTCTATGCAGAGCAAACCTATTCAGAAAAAAGATTGTAGAAAATGCGGCATGCTTGGTCTGTGGGGCGCAATCTGAATCTCTGGAGCACATCATCTTTCACTGCCCACCAGCCTCGGACTTCTGGAGATCCATCGGCCTACAGGATGACCAATTTGTTCAGACATCAGACCTCCACTGCTTGCCAAGAATCAATGGGGTTCCTAATGATCAATTCAGCGCCTTTATCGCCTTGTGCTGTTGGCAGCTCTGGAAAACAAGAGATGCTTTTGTCTTCCGTCAAGAAAGTCTCAACCGGCGGCAGCTGCTGCTCTCCTGCAAAGTTGAGGCAACCCTCTGGCATGTTCGAATGCCAAAAAAGAGCAAAATAGTAGTAGATGCTTGGTGCAATATCTTCGACAACGCAGTCGAGCTCTCCCAACCAAGTCAATAGCCTCTTGTTTTTCCCTCTTTCCCTAGTGCTCGATGCACATCTCTGTAAAATTTTGTAACCAGGCCCTAGGCCTAAAGATTTTTCAATAAAGCAGGTGGGGAAAATCCCCCCCGTTGAAATTGTCAAAAAAAAAAAGTCACCGACTACCCTCTTGATCGCAACAAAGAAGTAAGACAAGTTCAAAGCTGAATAATAACGGTTCTATCTTATTGAAAAAAACTCTTCACACATGGTGTGCATTGTATTTTCTTCAATTAAAAAAACAGGTTTAGGCTAGTGCAGTATGAGGACTGATGTCTACGTCAAGTGATTTGAGGCAAACAGCTTAGCATATCTACTTAGTGTTCCAGTAAATTATATATTTGTATGTCATGGTGCATGAAAGGATTTTTTCATAGGTTCACCTAACCATGTTATGGCTTCGCAATGTCTAAGTCCTAGCACTTATATGAAATTACAAAGTGATATTTCAAAATAAAATTTGACAAAATCATTAAACAGTGCAAGGTACCAAGAGATTTTAACTCAAGGTGTGCATATTAACAATTTGATGATTTTAAACATTATTCCAAATTTAAAAAATGTCATTCTATACATCACAATCTTGGATTACCCCGCGGCAACGCGCGGGTTACTGACTAGTCTAATGTTTATTTTGTACCATGAGTGCTAGTAGCTTTTAATATAATTGTATTCAAAATTTACGTTATTTGAATCCTCAAAAAACGAGAATTATATTCTTCAATGGAAGGAGGGAGCAAGAGATACATGTGATAACCAAGCATATGTGTCACAACTCACACATGGTAACATTTTTTTTTTCTGAAAATCGTGGGAGTGTGAAGGTGGCAATTGCAAGGCACACTGATGATAAAAAGAATCATTAGCTGGTCCAGTGGTTGACTGATACATTTTACGTAGTATATATACCTTATATACACTGTACACACTAACAATGTCCAGCATGAAACCAAAAGATGTAATAAAAGAATCGTAGAAAAAAATAATCACGCAACAGCACACCACCTAATAAAAACTTGTTTTACCGATCTTGTATGTCTCCAAAACAGTGCAGCAACAAAATCAGACATCATCACAAAATGGGGTATCCACGGGCCAATTGATTTGAGTCCGCCGTTCCGTTACCGCCACAAAACCAGATTGCAGGTTATATGTTCGCGTGCATTGCACCGATCAAATCCTCCACGCAGACACAGATCAATGTCTCGGATCAACACCTGGGGATATCGGACGGCGGAGGCGGCAGCTTCTGGTTCGGCAGCGGCCCGTCGTTGACGAGCCACGCCATTGCCAGACCCCAGCTCAGGTGCACGTCCAGGTGGCAATGCATGATCCACGCGCCTGCATGATGGATACAGATTAGTACGTAGCTAGGATGCAGCAGTCGCCGGTGGCGGCTGCAAGCCAAGACAAGACTCACCGGGGTTGTCGGCGACGAAGCGGATGGCGACCCAGCCGGCGGTGGGCACGCTGATGGTGTTCCGCTGCACGGGGTCGACGAGGTTGTACTTGGCGGTGTCGTTGCCGGCGTCGTAGTTGCCGAAGCCGGTGCCGACGACGAAGAAGTCGTAGCCGTGCAGGTGCAGCGGGTGGCTCTCGGCGCCCAGGATGCTGGTGTCCTGCAGCACCACCTCGACGGTGGTGTTGAAGCTGAGCGGCACCACCCGGGTGCCGTGGGTCACGAACGTGTTGTTGGGCGGCGTGCCCGTGTAGTTGAACGGCGTCGGCGGCACGGCCGGGAAGTTGGCCGTGAGCACGCCGCTGTACCGCCGCTGGTAGTGCGCCTGGAGGAGGGAGGTCTTGGGCATGGCGAAGGACACGTTGTTCATGGACGCCGCGAACCGGGTGCCGTTGGGGCCCTGGCACGTCCCGTTCACGCGGCTCTGGC
This sequence comes from Chrysopogon serrulatus, assembly GCA_015844335.1. NCBI lineage: Eukaryota > Viridiplantae > Streptophyta > Magnoliopsida > Poales > Poaceae > Chrysopogon > Chrysopogon serrulatus. The sequence continues at coordinate 42,476 of JADLZL010006873.1, read as the reverse complement.
ACGGGTCGCCGCCGAGCCCGACGGCGAAGAAGAACTTCCGGTCCACCGTCTTCGGCACCAGCGCCGGGTACGCCGCGCTCGCGAGGCTCCGGAACTTGGCCGAGAAGTTGGCCACCGCGCCCGTGTCGTTGTACAGCGGGAGCGCGGGGAGAGGGAGGCTGCCGAGCGCCGCCGCGCTCACCGGCGCGTACTCGAGCACGGCGACGGCGGTGGTGTTGTCGAACGTGCCGACCGTGTTGGTGTAGGGCGCGACGGCGATGGCGAAGGCGGGGAGGAAGGGATCGCGGCGGACGCGGTGAGGAGCACGTCCATGGTCTGCCCCGGCGAGATGACCAGCGTGGCGGCCGTGAACGGCTTGACGTAGCTGGCGTCCGCCTGCACCACCGTCAGCGTGTGGTTTGCCACCGCGAAGAAGAGCTCGTCGTTGAGCGCCGCGTTGACGAGGCGCAGCATGTACGTCCGCCCCGGCTTCACCTTGAGCCTGAACGTACTGTCGCCGGCGGCGGCGGAGGAGCAGTTGTAGGTCGGCCCCGGCAGGCCGTTGAAGGTGTAGGCGTCGGAGACGTTGGGCCCGCCGCCGGTCCGCAGCGCCTGCCTGATGACGGCCTCCGGGTCGGCGTTGAACCACTCGCCGAGCATGAGGGGCACCTCCCTGTAGGGCTTGGGGAACGGGTAGGCGACGCCGCGCGGCGGGAGGATGACGAGCGGGCCGTAGAGCGTGGCGCGGAGCCAGGAGAAGTGCGCGTGCCACCACAGCGTGCCGCGCTGCCCCACGATGCGGAAGTCGTAGGCGTAGCTCTGCCCGGGCCGGATCGGGCACTGCGTGATGAACGATGGCCCGTCCGCCCACCCGCTGCGCAGCTGCCGGACGCCGTGCCAGTGGAAGGTCACGTTGTTTCTGATGTTGTTGTGGACCTGGACCACGAGGCGGTCGCCCTCGCGCACGACGAGCCTCGGCCCCGGGAACCGCCCGTTCACCGTGGGGATGCTCTTGGTCACGCACAGACGCGTCACCGTTGCCATCGTCACCTGCAAAAAACAAATGCAGAAGCCATCTGTTGTGAACAACTGTAACTAACTTTTTGTATGCCTGTAGTACTTACAGTTTTGCCATCAGAGACACTCAAACAAAATCTCAACTCTCAAATATATGTAATGGCAGTAGATTACTATTTAGTAGACTGCATTGCACATTGAGAATTAACGACCACCGGATGCATGCGTACGTACATTGAACGTGTAGCGGCGGGTGAGGGCAGCGGCGAGCTCCGGCAAGGCGAGGACGACGAGGGCGACGGCGAGAAAGAGGCACGCAGGGGAGGAGGGACGACGACGACGACCGCCGGCCATTGCTGCTCTCCTGTCGCTCGATCGATCAGCTAGCTGTGTACTGTGTCCGATTTATCTATCGATCTCTGAAGCAAGAAAGGGAGAGAAAGAGATCAACGGGACTGCTGCTGCTAGCTGGCCTGGTGAGTGGCTATATAAACAGAGACGATGGCCGGTACGGTTTGCGCATGCCTGTCCCTGGTGGCCTGGTGCCGTGCATGGTAGGAGGTCACAGAGCGATAGTGGTTGGCTGGGGTTGGTGGGCGTGCATAGAAAATTGGCGACCGGGCCACTCTTTGCTTGCTTGCTCGCTCCTTCTCTTGGATCGATCGGCTAGCTCCTGCGAGTGGTTGCATCCAATATCCATCGATCGAACGATGCGATCGATTGGTGCAGGTTGTGATTGGACTCGATTTAGAAACATCAGGAACTAACATATGCTTGGAGAGGAATTTTAAGCTGCATTTGTATTGTATACTAGCAGTTTACCCGCGCGTTGCCGCGGGATAAAACTGTGTATAAAGTCGTTGAGTAATAATTATTAATTATATATACTTTATTTTGAAAATGTTATGTAATTTTGTATTATTTTGTTTTGTTGGTCAAATATATTTTAGCATGTTTATTTGGCTTAATACGTAAAGAAAATTTGTGGGGAAAAATTGTGTTGAAGGACATTTTTTTTGGGGAAAAAATGTGAAAATGGTGGGAACCCAAAAAAAAGGATCATGCTGGGAACTGTTCATGTTCATGGCATGTTGACGTTCATGATCATGGTATGTTACTGTTTATGGGCATGATGGGTACTGCTCATGCGCATGTCGTGTCACTGTTCATGGGCATGACGTGGTACTGTTCATGGACATGTTGGCTTGGTACTGTTCAACATGAACAGTGTTTTTGTGTCACTGACACAAACTACACAAATAAGGGTAAGGCCTTGTTTAGATACACCCAACTTTTCAACTTCCAAGTTTTTCCAGTGTTTTCTGTCACTCACACAATTGTTTCCCCAAAATAATATTAAATATAAATAAAAAAAATAACACAAATAAATCACGAGACGAATCTTTTGGCCTAGTTGGGCCACGATTGTATAGATGCCTGTTGCCGCATAAAGAGTATTTATAAATAAAAAAAAAAATAATGTTTTGTTGTAAATCACGAGACGAATCTTTTGAACCTAGTTGTGCTATTTACCAAATAAAAACGAAGTGCTACAGGAAACGGCCAAAAAACTCACGTGTATCTAAACGAGGCCTAAGTATAGATGCCTATGTTTACATACTGTGTCCTGTGTGCTAGCTAGCTAGCTAGCTAGCGAACTAGCATCAGTAGATAGATTAATTAGCCAGGGAGCTCTCACCAAAACGCAGGCGCCATGTCCGGAAAATATCAATATCGTTTTCACGTAAAGGCGCGCAGAGCTTGTAATAAAATATATAATGAGATGAGATGCCGAGTTCACGCAATATATAGTTACTGCTATACAAGATATAAGTTGGTTAGCTGACTCTCGTCTAAGTGCCAGTGCCCAAACTACACAAGTACTTATGTCTGCATGCATGAACACACGACACAATACTCTTCCCTTCCTCAGAAATTACATGTGCTATTTTAAATTTTTGAAAACTCATACTGTTTCTGCATGTTTTGACCAACAAGATTTCTAAAAATGTAGAAAACTAGATCGAAATTTCAGATACGATTATATATTTGTTATGTAGCGAAAAATGATCGATAGTACATATCCTGTGAGAAAATTATGGTAAAACCACGACTTTGGAGACCAGCCACAACAAAAAGTATGTGTTGTACTGTATTGTATTAACAGAAAAGGTATTGTAGCATCCCAATGCAATATTAATTGCATGCAAAGATGATCTACCATGTAGGGTCAATATGTACGCAGCATTTTGCCTATCTTTCGAATGTGGACAAACAATTTCAGGTCTTGCCCTGCTGCATGTCGTCGCGGATCATTGAAAATGCACATGATAATCTCATAATTGTGCTGTGCCCCCAACCGATAATAATGCATGTAATTTGGTGGAGTATCACTTCTGAACTGAACATGGGAAAGCTTAATGGGGCCTCCAGCGCCAGTGTCAAAACCATCTCTGCCGCTTTTGCTCCCTTGGCACTTGCTGCCTTGCTGGCCGCTGGTCGCTGCATGCATCTTTCTTTGTGAACTTCTCAAGTTAACCATGGCCCGCACGGGGTCAATCCATGTCTTTTCTCTGCACACCTTTTCTCCCATTATTTTATCATCCATGATATGGGGGAATTGTCAAACCAAGATTGATTAAAATCACTGTTGGAAAAGAACAGGGGAAAAATTTTTTTTTTTTTTTGTGTGTGTGTGTGTGCTGGGGTGTTGCTTCATTGGATTTGGATTGCAGTGGAGTTTCCTGTTTTTTAGTTCCTGCCAGATCGGATATGCATGCCACATTGCGATCTGATAAATCCCTTTTTTTGGCGGCTGGGGCCCCGTGAAAAGTGTCTCATTATGCTTTCTTGCTCTGTCTTGGGAGCCAAGGGAGGCCATGGAGGTTAGGGGACCAACAACTAGTACACATCTGAATCAACACTACATCTAATATTGCTTTAAGGTGAGAGAACCCCCACTCCTTCTCTCCAGTCTCCATGCATGCTTAGTACTTAGTAGTAATATATAAATTCCCAAAAGTATCTAAGAAGGGTTGGTTGGTAAGTGGTAACATATATATTTAATCCATATGCAGCAACTCTTACTTTTCTGAAAGTATTTGTATGGTATGAAAATTCAAATGTAAACAAATGTTTTCTCTCGTGTTGGTGTTGGCCTAACGAAAAAAGATGATTTTGACAAATTTGATCCATTGGTCTATCAGCCAATGCTCCAGCACAACATACAACCTTATGTCAAATAAGTATTTAAAGTTTGGCAAATAAATTTATATGTACAATTAAACAAAATAGATTACATTTACCTTTCTTCATTTGCTAATACAATACCGATTAGATACTTTATAATCTTTCTATCAGGCTATAATAAATTTATCAATCACATTTGTAATAAATTTATCAATCACATTACATGTGTTTTCTTTCTTTGCATGTACCTTTGTGGGGGGGGTTTTAAATTTGTATTTAGCTGAAATAATGTTAGCTCGGCTCTTGTTGCATCCTATATTGGCTTTCAACATGTGATCTTATTAGTTGTTGTAACTTTTTTTATCCACATGTTAAGCTCAAAATCCAGTGCTTATTGCATTTTGTATACAAAAATATTATTTTATATTTTCATAAAATGGATTGTAGGTTGTTCTAGACATAAAAAGTTGTTCTAGGCTGTACCATGGCACCATCAAAGACCTATTTGTATAGAAGTATTGTTTTATAAAAAAGATTCTTAGATTACCAGTATTAATGTTACAAATATTTCAAACAAACCTATCTAAATCTAAAGTAACAACTTACAAAGTTTATTGTTATATAAAATAAATTATCTTTGTCATTCCATTAGTATGTGTATGCATATGTACTTGATATAAACGATGGCACATATACCATTTATGATTACATCCAGTTTAATAGTAAACTTAATACTTAAGGATCATATATAGGGCACTTTATGCTTATTTTGGTAATTTAGATGTTGATTCTAAGGTTATTTTAGGATATTTTATAATGGTAGATGTGGGTATTTTAGATGTAAATTAATGGTTATCTTTATATTATCATCCATAATGTTAGAGGTGGGCAATTTAAAATTAAATTTAGGGCTACATCAAAATATATATTTTATAATTGTAGAAGTTGGTATTTTATATGTATATATAGGGGGGAGTATTAACATTTTTTATAATGGTAGAAGTGGCTAGTTTTATTGGAGAAACATAATAAATCAAATGGATATCTCTATGATGATTCGAGTTACAGGACCATATGTTTGTAACTATCATGAGAATTCTAGGACTTCTTTTCTAACGCACCTTTGAGAACGAATTGGTTTGCCTCCTCAAGGATCTCCTGTCAACAATATTAAGATATATATTATCATCCCTAGCATTGTATCTCTATTGGTCTTCAATATGTACTTGGTTAAAACCAAACACTAAGTTATATTAGCTCTTGTTGCATATTTTTATGTGGCATTATGAATCTGCATTTTGCTTTTCAACTTTTGATATTATTAGTTGTTGCATTTTTATCCATGTACTAGATGTATCTCGATTGGTCTTCTTTTACGACAAAAAAGACTGTGGGGCAGATTGGTCTTCAGTACGTACTTGGTTTTATGTTAGCTCTTGTTGCATATTTTTTATGTGGCATTATGAATCTATGTTTAGATTTTTTCAACTTTTGATCTTATTAGTTGTTGCATTTTTTATCCATGTATTAGTTGAAACTCTAGTTCTTATTTTCATCTAGTTTTGTTCTATTTTGTTTAAAAGATATATTCTAGGCCCTACACTACAATTTTAGCTACTACAATGGCAGAGTTCATGCTACATCGGTGCACCACATCACTCAAGACATTGACTTTGCTACATCAAATAGTTATATGTGTACTATTATTATTTTATAAAAACATATATTGCTTAACATTAAATTACCAATATTGATATTAAATTACCAATATTGATACAACATAGTACTTTAGTAAAAAATGTATAAATTTGTCTAAAGTAACAACTTGGAAATTGATCGACATATGACTAATTAATGGTTTGTTAAGAGTGAAATTTTACACGGTCAATAAACTATTAACATAAATATTTACCATGATTCATAATGTATGCATATTTACTTGGTTACAAGATGAGACATATTTATGCTCATTTTTAATTAATGATGGTAGAAGGCTTTAATTTAGAGCATATATATTATATATCATACTTTATAGTTATTGAATTATTCTCTATAATAGCTTATAGTGATATGTGTACTTAGATTTGAGGGACATCTTAAAGTTATTTTATAATGATATATTTTGGCAATTAGATACAAATTAAGGGGATTAGTTTGTAGTATTATCTTTTGTATTGGTAGTCATGGATATTTGAAAGGAAATTATAGAGGTGAGTAATTAATTCAAATGTAAATTTAATGGGCTACATAAATTTATCTTTCACAACAGCATATCCGGGTAATTTAGATGCAATTTTATATCTTTACTTTATCTTTTTTTTCTTAACAGGGGAGGTGGGTGATTTTGTAGGAAATAGTATAGATCTAATACTCCCTCCGTCCCTTTTTATTTGTCGCATCGCTTCCCGAAACACAAATGCCGGCAATTTTAATAAATAATAAATATCATCGATTAGTATCATAATTAATATCATCGGAAAAGATCTTTGGATCTAGTTTTTTAACAACATTATTTGGAGATATAAATATTGTACGTATTTTTTATAAATCAAGTCAAACTTGTGGCACGCATCCCACGGCGACAAATAAAAAGGGACGGAGGGAGTAGATATTATTAGTGATGATGATTAGGATCTACCAAATTAAAAGTTAGCATTTTTTATATTATGATATTTCTAGAATTTATTTTCTTCCTATTGTGTCTTGTGAGAACTAACTTGAGGATTCTGCTGGGGCTTCAAATTAGTAATATTAAGATGAGTGGTATAGTTTTGGTTTTTCTCTTGATATTTTTTAGATGTAAAGCTTACATGAAAATTATATGTGTTCTTGTGATCATAAGCCTGAATAGAAAAGAAGGAGATGAAACCATACTGATTTGATCCATCCTAAGGTTCATTGCATTGTAGAAGAACTTATTTTAAATTTTGTAGTCTTGAAAAACTATGTAAAAAATGTTATGACACACCAAAACCAATTTTAGTGTAGACACAACCCTGCACATACACATATGAACACTTGAACATACAAAACACATGCTAAAAGACCACATCAACATATTTTGAGATTTACGAAATCACCAACAGTCTCATTGTCGACTATCACTCCTAGCAATGAAATAGTTTTAAAAAAATGTAAGTGCATGTTCTTTTTTCCGCAGTCGTGGACGCACGTTCTAAGTTGAAGAAAATTCCTAATGGGACAAACCAAATACCAGAATATAGTAGGGTAAACGTGGAATCATGCTCATTCAAAGAGACATATTAACTTATTGCCTAAACAAAAAAAAGAAATATGTTTCTTGAATCTTATAAAAAACAGCAATCTAGACATAAATTTGGTGTGACACTGTTAAAACAGTTGATAAGCCAGCAAGGCGAACGGGGTGCGAAATTAAAACCCACACTGTTTTCGTGGTTTGCATGCAGCACTGTTATTTGCGCACGTAGTAGCTAGAAACGGACGAAGATTCAACGTCGTCGGTTACGATGTGACAAACGAAACATTACAGTCCGGTTAGTTGCAATGTAAAACCGCGCGGGTTGGCTGCCAACCGGCCGGCCGGTTTGCATTCGATCAATCTGGTGGCTTCAAGCCGAAGCATCGTCTCGTCAGGCTAGCCGAGGCCGCCGCCACCGGACTCGATGATCTCGTGGTTTCCGGACGGCGGCGTTTGGAGTAATGGAGAGAGCGGTTGGGCACTTGCGCTGCACTTCTCGGATGGAGTTGTTCTTGTGGTCATCTATCTGCCGGAGCATGCATCGAGCTAACCAACTCGACGGTTCAGGCGTCAAGCCCAAGCTTTTTACGGCCGGAACACCCAGTCAGTACTCCACTAAACTACAATCTTGGTCAGTGCTAGGTTGCAATCAGCTCAGATCATATCCTTTCTCCTCATGCTGTTCGTTCATGGAAAGCCTCTGATAACTGACATGATCGATCGCTCAAGAGAGAAGCTGCCATCATTAGCATAAAGAACACAAAGAGAAATACCTGGCACCAGCCGCCCGGCCGCATGGACAGCTACACTTCATTTGCGAGCATAATCGCGTTCTAGAAAGAAAAATAACAGTAGTAATTCTGAGAAATAACACTGATAAGAACCTGATCTCATATGATCTCTTAAAAAAGACGGCAGGATGCATGCATGGTAGTTTTAATCCAGATCGTAAGATGGGATTTCGCTATCCTGAGACTACAATAAAATGATCAAAATCAACAATGCGGCTCACCCTGGACATGGATGCCTGACCAATAATCCACGAGCAGTGTGGGTATCTACAGTTATTTCGTAACGGAAACGTTCGGAATATAGTGGGTTTGGAAGGCCAGCTACCAACTGACCGGGCGGCCGGTGCAGAATCTGCAACGACCCAACGCACCGAAACAGACCGTCTCCAAGGCTACAGCTACCTCCTCACTTGCAAGATCTCAAAACCGTTCAAATCACTTCTTTGAGTCTTTGACCTGGTTTGAAGTAGGGTTTGGAGGCTGTTTCCCCCCTTTTTTGGGTTCAAAAAACGGATAAATATTTGATATGGTTTTTGAACCATAGAAAATGCATGTCTCTAGGATTTTAAAAATTTTGAAAAAATTCTAGAGAGATAGATTGAGTTAAGAAAAATTCAAATAAAATATTTAGATTTCCTGAAAACATCTTTTATAAAGCCCAAAAACTAGGTTTTCTCTAGGAAAATAGAAAAAATATCCAGAAAATATCTAGAAAATTTCCAAAACATTTTGATCGATGTATGTGGTTTTTAAACCTTATCTAGTATTTACTATTTTTAATTAATTAAAAAATAAGACCATCTTTAAAACCACTCCAAACCAATTGTAGTACTTGTTCCTAAGATCTTTGAATATGTCCAGGTGTGGCTTTTTTTCTTTAGAGTGAACTTGTAAGGGGGTTTCATATAGGCCCCTGAATTTTAAAAGTGCATTTCTAGGCCCCTAAACATGTTAAGTGGTACACCATATGCCTCTAAACTTTGAAAATATATGTCTAGCCTCTGAACTTATAAGCGTGTGTCATATAGACCCTTATAAACAGTAACTTTTGATATTTTTCAAAAAAAATAGAAATCCAAATTAAGAAGCAAGAAAAGGATATCTAGAGAGCTCTAAAAATCTTGATATTTTGTAGGTTGTTAAAGTGAATAATAAGGATAATAATGGCATAGAATATGCTAAATTGTTTAAGTGAAATTTGAATTGTTGTATTTCAAAAATATCAAACTTATATATTCTATGAATTTTTAAAGTATTCAAATGGCAATAAAAAACCTTGAAATATCAATAGAATATAAAAGTTTGAACATGCTAAATAAAAAAACTCAAACTTATATATTCTAGTGGTATTTTGAGGTTTTTATTGCCATCTGAATACCTTACAAATTCATAGAATATATAAGTTTGATATTTTTAAAATACAATAATTCAAATTTCACTTAAAAAATTTAGCATATTCTATGCTATTATTATCTTTGTTATTCACTCTACCAACGTACAAAATATCAAAATTTTTAGAGCTCTCTAGGTACCCTTTTCTTGCTTCTTAATTTGGATTTCTAAATATTTTTTTGAAAAATATCAAAAGTTACTGTTTATAGGAGCTTATATGACACACTCTTACAAGTTCAGGGGCTAGACATGCATTTTTAAAGTTCAGGGACATATAGTGTATCACTTATCAAATTTAGAGGTCTAGAAGGTTTAGAAATACACTTTCAAAGTTCAAGGGCCTATATAACACCCCCTTTATAAGTTTAGAGGCTTCTGCTACATTTAACTCTTTTATATATATATATATATATATATATATATATATATATATATATATATATATATATATATATATATATATAAACTGAGTTGTGGCGTTGTGCACGTGCCACGCTATACAGGACCACGGGCCGGTTGTGGACCTGTGGTGCCCTTTAGCTCGGCTCAGAGTAACAACAGTCCTGGAGTGCTTCTGGACTCCTGATCACGTGGCCTTGCCCGGCTCGGTCCAGCTCGTTGACGAGGTGGCTCTGAGCCTCCGAGACTCTCTGATGCCCACCTACCCAGGATGTTTCCTTTTTCTTGTGAAAATTTCTTATTTGTTTTAAAAGGTAAAACTTGATTCTTTATTTTTTGACCGAACACTTGTTACAGAGAAATTTAAAATCTTTTAAATCTTTCATGGATCATCTAGTACTGCCCGTTATAATTATAGTAATGTCTAGTATAATTATTATTTATTTAGTAACACTCAGTATAATTCAGTAATATAATTCAATATTATCTAGTACTGTCCATTATATTTTACTTACACCATCATAATGTTTAGTACTATTAAAACAATATTCATTCATTCACTCATTTTTATTGTTTCATTACTGAATTACTGAATCGTCAGTGCATAATAATCAAAGGTCAACAGAGGTGGTTAACTATAGATGAACGGAAACAGTCAAGCATTGTACTGAGTTACTGACTAATCGGCAACTCGTAGAAACACATTATGGAACTCCATTTTTTAAGCTACAATTGAACAAAAGCCGGTTATAATCACCCTCCTGGGTGAAACAACTTATCAGAACCATCCATTCCAGTCACAAAATACTGAGTTCCATTCCTCTCATGTTGAACCTCATTCATTAAATTATTCATTTACTGGAAAATCTCAAGAGTAAAATACTACGAGCCAGGTCTGCATCATGTCATCAGCACTAGAGAGCAAATTGGGGTTGCTGGTCGAGCTCTGAATGTGCTTATTCCAAGGTCTTTCTCATTTCTCAGTTTTGATGAGCACCTGCTGCCGTGGATGGCGGCCTGGTGGTGCAGACGACGACGGCAAGAAGCTTTGGTCTTGGGCATGATGCTGTCCTCCAACGTTGCTTGCTCGGATTCCATCGAAATCTCGGCCACACAACCATCAAAACGTATTCTTTTCGATCAGGCCATTTGATTTCTCCCCTCAATTTCTCTACACATTTTTTTTATTTTCATAATCAAAAATCCCTGCTCAACACCCAAATTGGGGATTTCACTTCACTTTGACTGGCACAATGCAGGATGCAGCACAAACGGGTTGGTACATACCAGTGCCGGAACTAGGAACCGTCGCGGGGAAATCACCTTCCTCACCGGCTTCTGTAGGGAGGGGATAGATGTGCGCGCGGATGTTCCAGGACCCTGGTGGTGCGGCTGTGCTTTGATTTTGTTCGGCGCTAGGCTCCAGGTCCAGGTGGAGGGGCGCGGTGTCAACTGGACCGTGCTACGCCTCTGCTACGCGGGTGCCATCTCCAGTGCTGGACCATGCTGCTAACTGTTGGCCCAAGCCTTAAAAAACTATTGGGCCAAGAGTTGGTCGTGTGCCCAGGCCCAGTACGAGGAACGCCAATGTTTTCGGGCCCGAGTGGATGAACGCTGTACCTGCTGCTGTACATGAGTAGTAGCGCCGAGTGCGGCACGTGTAAAAGAGGAATCATGTTGCATCAAAAAAAAAGAGGAATCATGTTCTATTTGGGGACTGATGTGTTTTTTAATTAACCAGAGCAGTACCGGTTTGCTGACGCGACCAGGCAGGAGCAGGGTTTTACTTACCGTTCCGGAGAAGAAAACCGCCGGCCACCGGTAACGGCTAACCGGCCAGTATAAATCGGTTACCGATTTATACCGGCCGAATTCAAATTTCAAATTTAAATTTTGGAGGTGGCACAGGTCAAATGGTTAGGGCCGGTAAACCGGTCGGTTAGGGGCGGTTACCGACCGGTTTAAATGGTAACCGCTCCTAACCGGCCTGGTGTCTTATTTTTTTTGGCTAGAAAAAATTATTTTTTTCGGCATGACCTTTGCAGAAATTTATGTCCAAGAGCACACAAAGCCATAATAAATATTGTGACACAAATACATAGTGCATAAATATATAGTCGGTACCCACCGGCGGCTAACAAAGTCACACCAACGAAACAACAAATAGTCCGATACAAATACATGGTCTCATGCACATATCAACGCTGCGATACGAATGGAAAGACCCCCATTCCGCACCCTTCCTCATACTCGGCGGTGGACATAAGATTGATACCTCGCACTCGAAGGAGGTCCGCCTTGAATTGTTGCCAAGTTTGGCCCGTCCATGCCGCCGTTGTCTCCCATTCTTGAACTAACATAGTGTAAAAATGAGGGTTGTCCCATTCATAGACCCATCTAGTCGGAAGCTGCATGCTCATGTTAGGAATGGGGTAGTTGTAAGTATCCTGTGAGGTACCACTGTAGGAGGAAGAAGAGTACTGTGGAGTCTCGTAGTCCGTCGGTGCATAGGCTCTCCTCTGCGAAGACGGCCGTCTATGGTCTTCATCCCGAGTAGCATGTGTGAACCGCTGCGTCTCGCCTGCAATGAACCATAATTAGAACTCACATAAAACAAACAAATATGCGTAAGTAGGTGCAATTGATACCTGTGAAGTGAAGACCGCCACCACCACCACCACCACCATTACTACCACCACCACCACCACCACCACCTCCGCCACCAGTACCATACCCACCACCACCACCACCATACCCACCACCGCCACCGCCACCGCCACCGCCATCATCATCGCCGCCAGAGTCGCTATATTCGACTCGATACGGTGGACTACGCCGACCCTCATCGTCCGTCTCTACGCCGCCGCTCACTACTTCTTGTACTTTTTTTCCCTTTTTTTTCCTTTCTTGGGGTTAGTTTGCTTTGGTCCTGGCCTGAACTTTCTCTTTCCTAGGTGGGTGTCATCCACATGTTTACGGGCCCAATCATCGATGGAATCATCCCCGTGAGCCGTCGCGTAGATCTACGGGGTCTATTTGGTCTCTGCTAACACAAACAAAAAATGCCATGAATAAATTGTGGTACATAAGTGGCTAACTCAAACATGAACAAAAAAATACCTGACAATATGGGAAGGCAAAGGGACATCAATATCATCATCATCCTCATCCAAGACCGGATCCGCGTTCGATCTCCCATACTCCATCCATTCCCGAACCGGATTATGCCGATCATAGAATAAAAATTGGCAAACTGGTCAATAAAATTACCTTCATCATGCGATGCCGGGCCGGTGACCTCCGCAAGACGTAGCCGAAGGTTGTAGTTGACATACAAAACTTGTTTAGTTTCTTGTGCGACAACCGATTGCGAACCTTCGTATGGAGCAAGGCAAAAGTGCTCCGGTTTCGCTCGCATCCACCGGAGGAGACACACCAGGCAACAAGCCGCAAAAGCAAGACGCCGCAACGACGGCGTGCTTTTTACCGAATAGCATCCACCAAAGCCGCCGCAAGTGAAACCCATTATGTTAGGTACATATACAAAAAGAGAAAAAAGACAAAAAACGTCGTGCGCCATTCTCGATTGCCGCCCGCCGCTCCCCAAACTCACCAACCTTCTGTCGAAATATCTCAGCCTCCCCGCAATGTATGCGCCTTGCTATTTCAATATCCACCATGCGCCGCAAATGCATCCTTCAATCCTTGGAACATTTCGAGTGGGATCCAGTTTGTATGCAAGCTTCGGATTTAGGACAGCAAGAAATGCAACATTTGGAAAACAACATACGTTAAATATTGAATATAAACGGCTTCGTAAAAAAATAAGTCATGATCATACCTGCACCAACATAGGTGCCTATGTAGACATCGAAAATCCTCGGCGTCCCGTAATGCTTTTTGTACTCCATCCATGTTGCCACATTATTGCCGAAGAAATCCTCGCATCTCCTATTTGACCATCCGGAAGTTGTACACCACATCACACATGTTCGGCCGCTTATCTTGATCAGCAAAGTGAAGGAACTTGTACAATGGGTCGGACTCGTGTCGATGATGTATTTCAACCCTCCCCATGTAACACCCCCGGTGTTACGTTAACCTAAACTTGCCATGTCATCATCATCATTGCATGAGCATTCATGATTAGAAAACCCTAATGGAGATGATTAAAATGAGTTTACAATTCTAGAGTTTTGTTTGAGCTCTTTTAGATCACATGTGTATGTGTGTATAATTTAAACTTTACTCACATGTTTACTTTTATCGATAAAAGCAACCAATTAAAATTAACCTTGGTGTTTGCAAGTGTTTGCTTAACCCTGACTCACACTCTAACCATATTTTACAAGTCAAATGATGCAAAAGAAAGAATCAAAAAATTGAATTCGGAATCCGAATCCCAAAACCCTAACCCTAGTGGTTAGGTATTGGGTTTGAATTTCAAATTCACTTTTGAGGAGCTAACTATAATTAATTTTCTAAATAAACTTTGTCAAACTTTGGTACCATTTCAAAGTATGAAGTTTGTACTTTGAAAGTGTGCCATTGGTTAGGTTTGAAAAGTACCACAACATCATTAATTAATTGCCCAAAAGTCCAATTTGAAATTCCTTTTCAAAAACCCTAAATTTCAAAGTGTTTTTGCCCCTTTTGCAATTTCATCTCAAAATATTCAAAATTTGGGAAAATGCCAAAAATACAGTTTGTGCATCTCTTTGAGCTCTACAACTTTGGTATATAAAGTTTTTCAAGTTTTTGAATAAAATTTAAAGTAATTTCAAAAGTTCTTTAAATTGAAAGTTATTTCTTTTTGCATTTTAAACTCAATTTCAAAAATTATTTAGTTTCATGAAAAACTTTCTACATGAAAGTTGTAGATCTTGAGAAAATGAACAACTTTTATTTTTGGAGATTTTCATCTTTTATTCAAAATTTAAAAAAGTAATTTTGAAATCCCAAATACTAGAATTTGAGCTCATTTTCAAATTTGAAATGCAATTTCAAAATTTATTTGGATTCTGACAAAACTTCTTAAATAAAAGTTGTAGGGCATGAATTTTTGTGCAATCTGTATTTTGGGAATTTTTCAACTTCTATTCAAAATCTTGGAGTAATTTGAAAAAGGGGGAGGAAAAGATCTCTGTGCTACAAGACATAACCGGGGGGTTGCCACCTCGCCGTGCCCATGCCGGCTGGTCGCCGCCGCCGTGGCTGTTTCTCGCGTTTTCCCTGGTTTCATGCGCTCCCAACCACCTCAACCCCGTCGTGAAGCCTCTGGCCACCTCGACGACGTATCCTTGGCCTATAAAAACCCCCGAGCCGGCCTTCGTCGTCTCTCTTTTCTCTCACTGCTCACCGCCGGCCACCGTCGTTCCTCTGTGCAATTCACACTTCGTGCTTGATCATCGTCCAATTCATCCTGCACACAGCTCCGCCTTTCCCTTGCGCACTGATCGAGCCACTTCTTGTCTCATAGCATCGCCGGAGTAGCACGGGCGACGCCGTCGTCTTTCTTTCCGGCCGGATCGCCGCCGTGGGCACCTCGTCTTGGATAGGGTAGCCCAGAGCCGCTCGCGCTCTCCTTTATCTTGTTTCAGAATCACCTTGAACTCCTGACCATGCTCAGCTTTTCCCGTTCCTCAGGCAAAGCTCCGACGAGCTGGAACATCACTGAACCTCTCGGTTCACGCCGCCGCAGCCGTAGCCACCGCCATCAATCATCTTTCGCCTACCTTCAAGCTCGCGACGTCCCTGTTTGAAGCAGTGGTGAGCTACTAAATCGATCTAGGGTAATGGTTGCGTCTAGTTCGCAGTGGTTTGGTCGGAACACCGCTGCGCCGCCACTCGTCGTCGTGCCGAGCCGCCGCGGCCGCCGTCGTGCATGCTCTGGTAGCGCGCAGTAGTCGTCCGATAGCTTGCTGAGTGCGTGTCGAGGAGAGGAACGCGTTGGCGTGATCGGTTTCGCCGGAGAAGTCGTTGACGGCAAAATAGCGCCAAATCGATCGCCGCCGCCGCTTCGTTCGGCCGGAGGAAAAGGAAGAAGAGGAAGGCGCCGACAGTGGGGGGCCTCCCCGTCGGCCGAGAGGAGAGGGAGGAGCGCGGGCGCGCGCCTGCTAGACGTGAGCAGGCCATGCGCTGGGCTGGCTGGGCCGCTGCTGGGCTGATGGGCCGTGGCTCGGTCCAAATGTAGAGGAAAGGAGTTTTTCTTTTTCCAAAATAAATTTCTTTTCCTGTTTTTCATCTTTTTGCTATAAATTTATTTGGGCAGATAAAATTTGAACAAAAATATGTATGTGCTCCTTGAGTGATGCTCCACCTAGAAAAAATACTAACTCTAATTTTCAGTAACTTTTATTTACAATGAAAATTGCTTCTTTAAATTAATAAATGCAACTTCAATGATTTTTAATAAATAAAATATAAGTCCAAAAATCATGAATTTTGTTTTGTGTGCTAATTAGATGCTAATGATCTTAATTATGAAGTTTGATCCTGTTTTGATTAATTTTTTGTATTATGCTTAATTAATACTTTGATTAATTAATGTTTAATTAACTAATTCTTGATTAATTAGAGTTTAATTGATATCCAATTAGCATGTTTAATTAGTGGCTTTCAACAACTGTAAAAATGGTTAATAAATTAGTAATCAACCTTAATCACTATTAGGGTTGTCTGATTTTGATTGAGTGATGACCCTAGGTCATTAACCCTAATGACCTTCGGCATTTTATGTTGATTGCGTATCGTTAGTCCGTCGTCGTCGACGCTAGCTATACCTTCTTAGTGCAACTATACCGTGAAGGAAAGTTGTACTCAAGATAGGTTAACAATCGTCGCATCATTATCGCATGCTCTTTTATCTATTGCATCGTAATCATGCATTCCACTCGTGTAGCTGTGCCGTCTGCGGAGGAAGTTAATCCAACTCCAGTATCCGAAGAAGGTGATCATCGTGAGAAGGTTGGGACTAATCTCGGTGATTGGGTAACTACTCCTAACTTCGTCAAGCCCCAAGGCAAGCCCCGGATACATTCAAACCCGTCCTTGTATTTCGAAAAGTTTTTATGATTTCATGTGATGATATAATGCATTAGGTGTAGGAGTTGTGTGCTACCCTACTTTGATGCATTTACCGTACCTTGATACATTACCCTGTATACCTGTTTTGATTTCAAAATGCTTAGTACACGCTTAGCCTTGCTACTAGTGTAGGGTTTTGATAAACTGTTTTCAAAAGTGTGAGAACTATACTCCCTGAAGGGAATTTATGAAAACCTGATGTTGCTTGTTGTTTATCCTTGTTCCGACGGGGTCAATGATATACAACAAGAACATGATGATGAGTAACTCGAGACGTCGGTGGAGTGACTTGCATCAGGAAGGGCTAGTGCCCTGGTGTAGTGTCGTCCACTTGTGTCGGTTAAGGACCGTCCGTTGCCTTGGCCCTGGGATCATGAGGTTATTGGATAGTACTAGTCGCATGCTAATGGCGGTAAGCTCCCTTGTACTATCTTCGATGAGAACGGATAACCGGGACGAGCGTAGCGTGTACCCATCCTACGGGGCCACCGTGGAAGGGGACCGCGGCGTTGGGAGATGGTGTACTATACCTTGTGGCTAGGACCCGTTCTGGTCAGGAAAAATGCAAGCATGAGTTGATGTATGTGAGATGTTTGGTCCTGCATACATCGTGTGGCTAGAAAGCCCCAACTGGGTATATTAAGCGATTCGAATCATCGTGTGCTCCACGATATGGGAGCCGTGATCCAAGCACCAGCATCGTAGTAATAATGGAAGTTGATGATGGAAAGTTTTGAATCCGGTACATGGTTGACAAGTGATTGATGTAGTAAAGTAAGGACTGGCTTAGTCTCTTTTTGCAAAGGAGTCATTTGATCTTTCTAAAGCCTCACCTTGATTCCTATTAGCCAGCATTCCTGAGTCTTCTCCCCCAATTTTGGGTCGGGTAAGTCTTGTGGAGTACTTTTTGTACTCAGGGTTTGTTTAACCCCTGTTGCAGGTGAACCGCATGAGCAAGTGTGTTACGGCCCTTGCTGCATGACGGTCGTTGATGAAGTGACTGACGAGGAATAAGTTGTGTGGCCCGTGGGCAGGGCGCTTTCGTTGTTGTGATTGTAATAAGGTTAAGTAATGATACTTCCGCTGTTTTGTAATAATGCTACTCTGGTTTGTATAAGTTTGATAAAGGTTTTGTAAATTAAGTTATTTTAAGTCTTCCGCTACTCTGGTATTTTGTATGAACAACAAAGTTGTAATACTTTGTGATGTCTCTGTAAGTATCGATCCTGGAGTGATCGTGGTTTATCGGGGATCCATCCGACAGAACTCTTTTAGGTTATGTGGTACACAAGTATGGCTGACAGAGGTCTTAGGGACAATGTCAGATGCTTGTGGGCCATATAATTTAGAAGGTTCTGCCACACCCCACCACTGTATACTTGACAACCTTGCATGAGCATAACGACCTTCTTCAGTCCCTGCCCACTTGCTCTGTAAAAACTCAAGAGATCCCATCCACTGCATGAATTTTTCATGTTTCCGGTAAAAGCTCTCGAGGAACATGTAGTTGGTCCCAAATCTAGTGGCATTCCACTTGACCAATTCACCACCAATAGCTTTCTTCATTATTTCATTCACCGAACCATGGTTGTGCGACCAAGTTGAAATGCGCTTGCAAACCTTGATCATACCGTCATGTTCCAACCTCTCACCAATGTCCTTCAACATCAAGTTGATGGTGTGTGCAAGACAAGATGTCCAAGCAATGTGCTCATGCTCCTGCATAAGATGTTTGCATGCTTTCTTGTAGTTTGAACCGTTGTCGGTGACCACATGAACGACATGCTCCGATCCAATCTCGTTGACCACCTTACGAATCTCCTGAAAATAATAGGCACATTTATTAGTAACGTCGGAAAGAATGTAGAAGTGTAAAAAATTAATAGACATATGTGGAAAAAAAAGGCGCATGTGAAAACAAATTACCGAGTGGAGGTATGTGGCCGATTGACTCCTTCCAGTCGCATCAATAGACTTGTGAAACCAGGTCACCCCATTGCAATATATCAGAAAGTTGATCACACTCATTCTAGTCGGGCCAGTCCAAGAATCACACATCAACGTGATGCCAAAAGTGGGCCAATCCTTCTGAAACTTTGCGAACCTAGCCTTCAAGTCTTGCTCGTTCATATCAAGGTACTTGCCATCAATTTTCCTTCCAGTGGGTGACGTGATCCCTTCACCTGCAGCAATAACCAAATCATTAGATTAAAGAAACAAAGGTAATGCAACAAGTTCTCCAAGTATAGCTACTTACCCCACTTCTGTGTCTCTCTGACCGTACTTATAAAGTACGGACTATCGGCCTGTCGTCCAGGGATTCCTGCAATATGGAACCACTTTGCCCAACCTGTACCAATAGCTTCCCTCGCATTCCTACCCCTCTGCGTCCATTTGCCCGTATCAATCCTTTGTTGCACCATTCCTCTCCTCCCACCGGCTGCCAAATTATAGTCCTCCACCACCACAGGAGTCTCCCTCCGTGAACCTGTTCTACCAAACAACCTCGTCAAAGGATTCCCCCTCTGCGAACCACCACCCTGCGAACTACCCCCTCCTCGCTCGTAAGTACCCCCTCTCGCTTCCACCCCCTGTCGGTACTCATGTTCTGGTTTGGACTGGCGGAGTGCTTCCTCCAACTGAGCTTCATATTCATCTTGATCGAGGGGAGTGTTTCCCTCCGCTGCAGCCGCCTCTTGTGCCAACTTCTTTCGAGCCCGGTCAGAAGATGCCTTCTTAGTCCTGTCAAGATCCCGCTGAAAATACTCCCGGACCTCTGGTGGCACCCTGTTGCAATGCACTACCTCACCCCCTCGTCCAGCCAAATGTTGTTTCAATCTCGTGCAACCACCACCTGATTTCTGAATATTACAATAGTTGCATCGCCATCCAGGAGCAAGATTCTCGCCATGTTCCCATACAATGTCTTTCTGTCTTCCTGCCATTGTGCACCTGAGAACGAACATGAAAAAATACAACGGAACCAATCACATAAATAAAATTTACACAATTTCACACCTAAATAAAATGTACGTAAACAATATGCCTAAATCATTTAGAAAATAATACCTACACATCCTACCTCTAATCCTAAATCCTAAAGCAAAATAAACTACAAATCCTACCTCTAATCTTAAATCCTAAATCAAATCTAACCTAAATCCTAAACTAAATCTTTCCTAAAACCTATCTAAAACCTAAATCAAATGATACCTACATTCTAAAACCTACCTAAAGCCATTAACTACCTAAATCATACCTAAAACCTACTCTAAATACAAAAGAAAACAAAAAAAAGGACCTTACCTCGGTCGGCCGAATAGCCGCCAAACCGACCGGCTAACCGAGCTTCCCGGCCGGCTAGCAGCACCCCCCGCCCCCGGTCTCCACCAGATCCGGGGGCCAGGCCGGTTAGCCGCCCAAACCGCTCGGTAAGCCGGGCTCTGGGGCCGGCCAGGCGAGGGCGGCGGCCGTTTCGCTGCAGCGGTGGCGGGGCCCAGCCAAGCCGACGGGCGGATGCGGCTTCCGGGGAGAGGTTCGCCCCCCCCCCCCCCCGGTAGGCAATAAGTGCCCGTTGGGGCCGGTTGGGCCTCACGGGCCTTAATGGGCCGCGGCCTTTTTTTTTTCAAATTTCCAAACGTCAAAACAAATACTAAACGAACTCAAATTTGAAAAATTTTGACACCATTGGATTCTATAAATCATGAACTATTTTTAGGAATTTTTCTAGAATTTTTTTTTTTTCAAATTCAAATTTCAAATTTGAAAAACCCTAGCGGTTTCTACCGCAAACAACCGAACCGGTCCGGCCGGTTTGGTCGGTAAACCGGCCAAACCGGCCGGTTTACTAACGGTTTTTAAAACCCTGGGCAGGAGGAACCGACAAGCACGCGACAACCAACGGCCCCCCACTCAGTTATCTATTATAAGTTGTCATCTTTATTTTTCTTTACAAAATAGAATTTTTTTAACAGTTCTCCATTCCAAATTGTTATTTATATTAAATTGGAAAAAAAAACCCTCCGCATGTGCATATATACGCGATCGACTCTGCATGCGTTTACGTCCACATTAGAAGAGGTGGAAGGGCGTAAACATAATTTTATTTCAGCCTAAGGTTTCGACCTAAGTTTTTAAAAAGGTGGAAGAAGATAAACATAATTTTGTTTTTTCTCAGGATTCCTGATGTAAGTATGATCTAAATTTGATAAGTAAATTATTGGAGAGAAACTCTTTTTTCACTTGCTTATTTTAAAAAGTTGTCAAATTATAAAATTTGACAAATAAATTTTGCAAACTCTTTAAGATGCTCACGTTTGCTGATGCCACCACAGCGCAGCCTCCGCACGACCGCACCTCCTCGCTATTGTGCATCCTCCTTCGAGCCATTTTTTTTTTTTTGAGAACCCTCCTTCGAGCCAGCTAGCCACCGAATGTTATCATCAACGCCTCTGCAGCCCACACGTGTTGTTGTAGCATGCCTGCAGCAGCGGCTGAGCTGCCTGCCTGCCTGCGCCGTTCACGCCCAAGCCCAGCCGTGCGCTCTTAGCACCTTGTGGCACCAGGCCACGTGAGTAGGACCCCAAACTCCTACAGTCCTACACGACACCAGTGACTCGAGCACGCAGTCGTTTCCCACATTGTGACCTCGGTCCCTACACGACACCGTTGATCGACTCGAGCAGGCCACGTGAGGGGTTCCCAACAAGCTACTGCCTGAAACCTCCATGACCATGACGACGTCATCCACTCAGGAGTAGGTCACCACCAACACCAACAACAATGACAGCCCACCTCCATAAGTGACCGTTTGTGTCCACCGTCATACACAGAGGGGGCGGTGAGGCCCTATGCACATCGATACATATGTCATATTCGTTTGTTTTATAAGTCAAGTTTATCAGCTATTTAAACAGTATTTTTCTATAGAAAATCAACTAGTTTATCTTATCAGTCAGCTTATGTGACCAGCCGAACACGCCGAATTATGAGTTACGAATAAAATAGGAAGAAACTTGATGTAGAAACACAAAAAAGTCAATGATAGCATTATGGAGTTCATGCAAGTAGATGTTGTCAATAAAACTCTAATGGTTACTATTAAAAAAGAGTAAAGTTTATTAAAGGTCCTTCAACTCATTCGTTGTGTCATTTCAGTCTCTAAACTTATAAATTGTTCAACTAGAAATCCTCAAACTTATTCAACTGTGCCATCCCGATCCTAACGTTTAGGTCCTCAAATTTATTCATCTGTGTGATCTCAGTCCCTAAACTTATAAATTGTCCATTTAGGTCCTTAAACTAGCTTTTTCGGTTATATCACCCCGATCCCTAAACATGCAAATCACCCGTTTAGTTCCATAAACTCGCTCAGCTGTATCATTTTGATCCCTAAATTACAAATTGGCCATTCAAGCCCTCAATCTACGTTCGAGTCTTAAAGCAGTCTAAACGGGTCAAGATCCATGTTGATACGCGGATGTGGAATGCTTATATGTGGAGCCCACATGGCAGTTTCATCTTTCTTCTCCATCGTCACTATCCCTTGAGCTCCGTCTCTTCTCTACTAAGCTCATGGCTCCGGGATCAGCACAACTTGCATTGAGAGAGATGACTAGGGTTGGTAGCGACACAACTAGGATCAGTACGTCTGGTGGCTTGGAGTGTTCAACTACGACCATAGAACCTATGGAGATGTCCTTGCATATGGACATTGGTCTAAATGTGTTTAAATAGGCTCCAATATCTGAGCATAGGTTGAGGATTTGATCTGGCAATTTATGACTTATGAGTTTAGAGATAGAAATAACACAGCTGAACAAGTTTGAGAACCGCTAATAAACTTTAATCATTAAAAAACTAGCTACCCACGATGTGCACGTCACCTTGCTAGTTTATTTTGTTTTCGTGGATATAATGTGGTTGCTGCTGCACTAGTTACATAATTTAATTTATAACCACACCATGTTTATTCTTTGCTAAAAGCAGGTAGGGGTTAATTTTATATTTTATAAAGGACGCGTGCATATTTCTTAGTCATAAAAGAACTGAGAAGAGATCGTCATACACAGGTTGGAGCTTCGTCGCATCCGCGAGCACCTTATGAGGCGATGGATCTTTTGCCAATAGTCCCTATCGTCACCTAGCCCTGTCCAAGTCCAACTCCAACGCCGCGGACCCATATATGGCCATATGTTTTAGTAGGAAACGTCCACGATGATTAAAGGTTCATCTACCTTTCTTTAGAGCATCTTCAGCAGCTCCCTTTTCTCATCCCCCATCCCCATAAATCTACTATATTAGGGAAGATGAACCAATTTTACTTCCTCCAGCAGCTCCCCTATATGATCCCCTTTTATTGGTGATCATCAATATATCCTCCATCTTCCCTCATATAAAGGGGGAGTTGCATCTCCCCCAATAGCTGGGGTCTACCACTAGCTTTCACTATCTTCCACACCATGCATGACTATCACCTTCTTTTGACAGGTAGACCCTATATGTATTGAGAAAGATTATTGGTGATCTGTTGAAGCACCTTCCCCAATAGCCTAGAAAAATAATATTGGTGATCACCAATATCACTCTATTGAGGATGAAATATTGGTGAGCTGATGGAGATGCTCATATCCTTTGCATTCTCACGCTTGCCTCATGCTTTTGCAATATTTTGGTTTTCTTCCCAGATTTGACAGAATTGCCTGCGAAGTTATTATCCACGCCAGGATCACCCTGCAGCCCGAAACCACGTGACGTAAGCATATTATGAAAATGAGCAGGAGTTTGAACCCATGATGTTGTTTCTTGAGTATTTTGTAACATCTGGTGATGACTTCTTGTTCTCTGAATCAACTACCCGATGATACGAATACGATGGCTTCCATTAAGGAAATCTTTGTTGCATATATAATCTTCGTTCCTACTCCGATCTTGACCATTGTTCTTCTATATTATTGTCCTTTCAGCACCCAAGCAAAGGATCATATGTACCAGCGTTTCATCATGTAGTTAGGTTATCATTACAATCACTAAATATGCTTAAAAGAAACAATCGCAACAATTACAACTTGAATATGGCAAACTGCTTAAGGGCTCTTTCGGTAGGTCTTGTTTGAGCCAAAAATCATTCCGGCTTGTTGAAGCTTATATAAATTATTACATGACCAATCAAGCTGGATTCTTTCTAGGAAATGATTTGTCTGAGAACCGAACGAGCCCTAAATAGTAATGTCATCAATGTGGACTTGGATTCAATTCGACAAAAATAAAACTGATGGGAAATGAATATTCCGACTTTGGTAGGAAGCATTGAAAATTTTGAAAAAAAAAAAAATTCTAGGGGCTAAGTGTGATGTTAACCACCCTTAGAAATGATATGTAATATGAATTGTCCCTAATGAAACAGTTTCCAAAGGCAATATAAATGTCAACCGCCACTTGAAATCGATTTTCTACTATAATCAATACACCTTCTATGGAAATTGGCTTGCAGGCGGCAAATGTTCAAAAAAAAATACAAGTGCTTCGTTTTTAGAGACCCTTGCATAGAGGCAGTCACGAATTCCAGTTCTCTAGTCGATTTTGGCCACCTCTAAAATATTATTGCGCATTGCTTTTACTATTTTACATGCTTTGTGCAACCGGTATAAACCATTTACATATATAGTTGCCCGTCTCTATAGCTTTGAGGATCCAAGACAAACACGGCATGTGGGCCCTATAGGCTATTTTTTTGTTGTAACATGATAAAGTAAAGAATATTATTACTAAGAGTAGATCTAAGTAAATATGACCTGACTCGACTTGGAGGAAATTCTATGAATTTAGCCTGTCTGATAAGGTTCACTTTTTTCTTAGGAGCACCATCCACTTTATTCAGCTAGAAGGATTGTACGCATTACAAACACCATCAAGTGGTTTCAAGAACCAAACATGCCGCCCTAACTCGACATGGATCGAGCTATGAGCTATCATATGAGCATTGGTATTTAAAAGCCGATGCTCATGTACGAACTTGACGCATCTAAAAGTTGTCTTCCTCTCGCATTGATTTCTCAAATAACCCGCAGATTTCGAGATCACCTTGCTGGATAGTTTTTATGACATTTGAGACAGTCACTGGTTAACCTGAAAATTGTCAGCTCATAGGTCTGAAGTGAGAGCCACCCCTTCTCTTCTGCATGCAATGGCTTCCTATCACATTTGGATCGACAATTCCTAGAAGGATCGACGCCGAGGGTCCCATAATCAACCATCCTCATCTCTTCTATTGCTGTCGCTAGATTGTGCAAAAAGGTGGAAAAATTTTAACTTTGCAACTGTAGTACGTTTCGTTTGTATGTGGCAAATATTGTCCAATCGTGGATCAACTAGACTCAAAAGACTCGTCTCATGATGTAAAACTAAACTGTGTAATTAGTTATTTTTTTACTTACATTTAATACTCTATGCATGCAGGTTAAAACTTAATGTGATGGAGGGAGAGTGAAAAAATTTAGAATCTAAACAAGGTCGCTTTAGCTTATTAGCCACAGGAAGAGGATGAACACGCTCCCGTCGACAATGATTTTAGCAACACCTGGGGGTGCAATCCATGCCAGCCTACACTGGTGCACCTAAGCTTAGGGCCACTGCACTTGGTTCCCCGCCCCTAGCTAAAATAACAGTAACAGTAAAAATGACTAGATGTTTACCCTAAATAAGATGATAACGCAAATCTGGAATTAGTAGTTTAGAGCTTATAACAACAACTTAATGACAATCTAAGATGTTAAGTAAACAAATATCCATGACAGGACAAATGAAACAACAGCAATAGACCCTAAATGAAATTAGAAATCATGCAAGGTTTGGATCTGTACCAGGGAGTAGCTAGATACCAATAGATAATACTAATTGCAAGAGTTGAACCATGCTACCATGGAAAGGAACCTGAGTAGACACTTGTTTCGTCCAAGGGACCCAGAGACCAAACAATTATTAATAGACAAAACAACAGCCGGGCCACGCGTACCATGCATACTTATACATGGACTTAAAAGAAAACTAGCCGGGATCCCCACGGGCGAAGATGTTTTTTTTTTATTTTGGTATAGAGCTGTTAACGGGTACATATAACGGGAGCATACTATTCACATAATTAACGGGTATGTACTATTTAGTAACGGGTTTATACTGTTTATAACAGGTTCTGTTACTGTTCATAGCGGGTTGGTGCTGTTTAGACAATCTGTTACTGTTTCAAGAACAGTATTCTGTGAGAGGGGTGGGTACTGTTCGCGGCACAGTGTTTTCTGTGAGGAGAACGTTGGTATACAGCTTTAGTAGTATAGGTTAGATTCTTTATTAGTGAACTATGCACGCAGTATGTTGGACTTGGACCGTTGGAGGCACGGACAAAATCTAAAGTTAAAAACAGCTTTTGAAAGGTATGTGAGGGAGATGATCAATGCATGAACATCATCAGTAGACTGACTTTTTAGTTACGAATATGCCGTTGATATGTTTTTTTTATATAAAATAAGGCCTCTTTAGTACTGGCTTTGTCTTTAAGTTTTTTTACGTCTATTTTGCTACGAGTATTAGGTAGAGATATCAGTCAAAAATTAAAAAGTTAAACTCATATAACATATGTGGCTCGACTCATGACACTTGTTCATACAAGTTATAATAAATTGTATCTAGCGATAATATAGAGTCCGGCAATAAAAGGTAATTGATTTTAGTATGGACTTAGGATAATATCATGTTATTGTCAATATTAACCTATATTATGGATAAAGTATTCATTATAAAATGAATAAAAGTATTTAAGTTTCCTTCAAAGTGTAAAAAAATATACAACACTCATTCCTTAGTTTATGATAGCGCTCGATATTTTTTTCATTACAACGCACGAGTATATTTCTTAGTTAATTAATAATAGACAAAACAACAGCCGGGCCACACGTACCATGCATGCTTGTATATGGACTAAAACAAATCTTATTAGTGAACTATGCTCGCAGTAGGTTGGACTTGGACCATTGGAGTGCACGAACAATAATCTAAAGTTAAAAACAGCATTTGAAAGGTATGTGAGGGAGATGAAAAAAAAAATGCATGAACGTCATCAGTAGACTGGCTAGACCGGCCGTGTACACACTGGGAAGCGTATATCTATCACAAATTCACAACCCTCAGTTGCTGTTAAATTTTTCTAAAAGAAGACAGAAATTAAAGAGAGTATAAGCCGAGATTAGAACTTGTGAGACATTAATGCAAATTTTGAGAAACCTGTTTTTTCTAGATCGTAGTAGGTGAGGCAGTCAGGCAGGCACAGTGTAGCTTGTGTAGTAGGTAAGGCAATGACAAGGCACCCTATTCACCAATCACTTGTGTTCTCCACTACTCTACACACCACCCATGCGGGCCAGCCATGCCCACGCCCATGCCTTTATTTCCCGCACTTCCCGCAGCACATCGGCAGGTCGTCAGGCGATCGAATCAATGGCGATCATGCTCATCACTTCACCTGCTGATCTCCCGACCCCGCTGCTGCTCTCCACGCTGACGATAGTGTCCGTGGCCTTATGCTATGTCCTCTTCTGGAAGCAGCCGCCGGCGGCGAGGCGATCGCGACGAGCCCGCTGCCGCCCGGGCCGAGGGGCTGGCCCGTGCTGGGCAACCTGCCGCAGCTGGGCGGCAAGACGCACCAGACGCTGCACGAGATGACCAAGGTGTACGGCCCGCTGCTGCGGCTGCGGTTCGGCAGCTCCGACGTGGTGGTGGCCGGGTCGGCGGCCGTGGCGGAGCAGTTCCTCCGCGCCCACGACGCCAACTTCAGCTGCCGCCCGCCCAACTCCGGCGGCGAGCTCATGGCGTACAACTACCAGGACGTCGTGTTCGCGCCCTACGGGCCCCGGTGGCGCGCCATGCGCAAGGTGTGCGCCGTCAACCTCTTCTCCGCGCGCGCGCTCGACGACATCCGCGACGTCCGGGAGCACGAGGCCGCGCTTATGGTGAGGTCGCTCTCGCGGAGCAGGGCGCCCGCCCCACGCCCACGACGCGCCGGCGGCGGCGGCGGTGGCGGTCGGCAAGGCCGTGAACGTCTGCACGACGAACGCGCTCGCGGGCGGCCGTCGGGCGGCGGGTGTTCGCTGCCGCCGGCGACGACGAGGGCGCCAGGGAGTTTAAGGAGATCGTGCTCGAGGTGATGGAGGTGGGCGGGGTGCTCAACGTCGGCGACTTCGTGCCGGCGCTCCGGTGGCTGGACCCGCAGGGCGTGGTGGCCAGGATGAAGAAGCTGCACCGCCGGTTCGACGACATGATGAACGCCATCATTGCAGATAAGAGGAAGGCCAGGGGTACGCCGGCCGGAGAGGAAAGCAAAGATTTGCTGGGATTGCTGCTGTCGATGGTGGATGACGACCGGCCGCTCGCCAGCGGCGATGAAGTCAGGATCACCGAAACCGATGTCAAAGCACTTATTTTGGTAAGTTCTCGTTTTTCAATATGCCTATACGGGCTCCTTCAATTCCTTTGGAAAAAAGATAGGTGTGGGGTTTACCCCCACTGAGCCCTCAAAAAGTTGCAGGAATGATTTCCAGTTGAAATGGTTCATTAATTCGGATAAATTTTAATAAGCTGAAATGGTTGCTGAGTCCTATCCAAAGTACGTAACTGAACAATAATGTGTTGCCTTTTTGGCCACAAAGAGCCAAAACTAAAAAAAAAAAAAAAAATCTAAACCAGCTTAGCTAGTGGCTGGTAACATGATAACGAGATCTCATCGTCGATATATAAATTATGCCTAACTAGTTTGTACGGCAGAATAAAGTCACGGGTAATAATAGCCTGATGTGGATTACGGATGCCAGAAACTAACTCTTTTGTGTTAAAAGTTAGTTACAATTATAAAATACATGCATACAGTTAGACCAGTAGCAATCTGTAATCACATAGGTCATAGGTGTACGTGAGGAAGACGTCGACGCTTGCCATCTCTTTTCAGGACAACGTGGAGAGAAGACACGTGACGTGGACGCATTTTTAAAAGGGTGCAAGCCCATATACTTCATACTCACACCACGTATGCATATGCGTGCGGGTCTGAATTTATAATGAATATTATTAACACTTTTTCTCAAAAAAAAGAATATTTAACACTTATGTCTTCAACTAATTTTGCTACCTTGACAATATATTCAATAATTAATTTAATAATATTTATAATATTTATTTTGTTTTATAAATATTAATTTTATATTTGTATATAAAGTTTTATTATGGTATGACTTCTCGAAAAAAAGCCGAGAATTGCATTCTTATGGGTCGGAAAACTTTTGTGGACGAAGACATGATATATAAAATAGGCTTTGCCTCTTAATTTCTCTAACAATATGTTACCATTTACTAAATAATCAATATGATCTCAGAGTTACCATCCACTACCAGATGGCCTCTAGAGGCCCCACATAAGATATGTTTTATCAGGCCCACTTTTGTGCTTATTTTTTGAGTAAAAAAGTTGCAGCAAACTTTGCCTTCCTTTTTGCTAAAGAAATATATCCCTTCTTCTTTAAAATTGGAGTTCCCATATATGTAGGTCAAGTTCAAGATAATAAATTTTTTTTCATTTTTGGACGGAGGGATATTATTAGCTAAAAGAGTTTATTAACAGTAATCATTGCATTTAAGAAAGGATTTTTTTACAACGTTTTATACAAAATGCGAGAGGTTTTTGGATTAATCGATAGCTCACAACCCCTCACCGAACTCCAGGACAATGCTGATCACTCCCTAACTAGACAACCTAGTTTGGTCGCACCGCACGTTGATCCACGCGACGGGTGTTTGGATGTGGCCTTGATGACATCGAGCACCTTTAAATACTAATAAAAAATAAATTACAGAACTAGTCAGAAAACCATGAGGAAAATTTTTAAGTATAATTAATCCGTCAAGCAAATATTTACTGTAGTAGCATGTTCCTTTATAAACCTTCCATAAAAGCTCCCATGCTGTATGTAATTAGTTATTTTTTAATAATATTTCATGCATGTCGGCGCCAAATTTCCTCTTGTTCAAGATAATATAATTGACCAATTAATAAATAAGTTAACACGCTATATATGAGAGGCACTTGAGTCGGATTTAACATTTGAGCGAAAGGCTAGAGAGAAGGATGATGAAATGGAAATTAAGGATGATGAGTTGGACGATGGGAATGGGATTTTGGGAAGTTCGTACAAGTGACAAAAGAGTAGAGGAGGAAGCAAGTTGTTGGCAATGAGTACAAGTAACATACACCTCTAACATACACCTCCTAACTGTGAGCGACGTTTATGGACAAAATTGTGAATCTTATAAAACCATATATTTGTGGATGGAGGTTCGAACAATTACTCAATTAGCATAACAGTAGGAGGCTCCAAGACTTGTGCCTTGCACTAGGAGAAAGTGCCAGACTTGTGCCTTTCAGGGTGCTTATTATCATACAGTTGTTTAGTCTATTTTAAGGTACCAAAATGACCACCAGCTAGCTACTGCTTTCAGCTGTCGATGATAATTTTTTTTTTTAGAACCAGTACTGGCCAACAGTCAAGCTTTACCTACTAGGCTACTAGTCTGATTGCAACATCCGAATCCCAAATAGTGTTGTGACAAGTAGATACCACAACATATACCATACATTTTTCTTGTTTCCTGACATTATTATTATATAAACTTACTTCATTTCAAATTATAATTCATTTTATTTTCATCCAGTTTATAAAAAATATAGTAATTATAATATCAAAATGAATGGATTGATATTGGTTTGATATTGGAGATATTTGTGTGTTTGTATAAATAAAGATATACTGTATAATATCAAGCTGCTCATTGTGCCTGTTCGTTGTTCATGCATTAACGACTCGTGGACATGCCAGAACCTGTTCGTGGCAGGGACCGACACGACGTCGACCATAGTGGAGTGGTCGGTGGCCGAGCTGATCCGCCACCCGGACATCCTCAAGCAGGCGCAGGAGGAGCTGGACGCCGTCGTCGGCCGCGGGAGGCTGGTCGCCGAGTCGGACCTCCGGCACCTCACCTTCTTCAACGCGGTCATCAAGGAGACGTTCCGCCTGCACCCATCGACGCCGCTCTCCCTGCCCCGCATGGCCGCCGAGGAGTGCGAGGTCGCCGGCTACCGCATCCCCAAGGGCTCCGAGCTGCTCGTCAACGTCTGGGGCATCGCTCGCGACCCGGCCCTCTGGCCGGACCCGCTGGAGTTCCGCCCTGCCAGGTTCCTGCCCGGCGGATCGCACTCCGATGTGGATGTCAAGGGCGGCGACTTTGGGCTCATCCCATTCGGCGCCGGCCGGAGGATCTGCGCCGGCCTCAGCTGGGGGTCTGCGGATGGTCACGCTCACCAGCGCCACTCTGGTGCACGCGTTTGATTGGGAGTTGCCGGCGGGGCAGACTCCGGATAAGCTGAACATGGAGGAGGCCTTCACCTTGCTGCTGCAGCGGGCCGTGCCGTTAATGGCGCATCCAGTACCCAGGCTGCTACCATCGGCGTATGAGATCGCATAAAAAGGCTCAAGAAGGGACCTAGTGAGATTATTGAAGGTGTGAGCTCATGCCTCGTGGTCTCACCTATGCTGTATATCAAGTAAATTGGCATGAAAGAAGACAAAGTGTTTATGTATTGTTGTTCACTTTGATTGTTGTTGTACTAAATGTTCTCGCTCTAGCTAAATATCTGTAATGAAATATTGACATGCTTATATATGCTCCTCTCCTCACCTGTTTAAAGCTCGCCTCTATCTTTCTGAAAATTATGTGCTGCGGCAGTTTTTGTCAATCCATGTTGTTCATGTAAATTTCATTTCTATTGTACTCTTGTTGAGGTTATGTGACATCCAAGCACAAGTAGCTAAGACCTTCCAAAAAAAGATTGCACGAACCTTAAACCAACCTGATAATCAATTTTGAAATGAGTTAATGTTTGGTTCTGGCACTACCCATCCATACCCGATTCAGATCCAAGCCCAGCTCAGCACAACTCTGAACCCAGGTTATTGGCCATTGCCCATTGTGTTTCATTTTCCTTCAGTCGGTCGGCCGCATTGTGCGGATGGACGGGAGGACGGCGACGCCATCCAGCGACAGAGGTTCCTTCGCTGTGCCGCTACCTGCTGCCCCACCACCGCATCAGGTGCATATCCAGTCCCCTCCGCTGCGCTCGGCACAACAGTTCCGTCAAAACGAAGGCCGACACCATAGCCATTTCTTTTTGGCACATTCCTCATCTCTTTTCCCAATCTACTTTCAGCCGATTTCTTCTCTTTTCCTGATCTGATTTTGTCGGCAGCGAACACACACTGCCACTACAATCTAATTGATCTGAAATATCGTTACGTTAATCGCATAATGATATACCAAGTTCAGGAAACAAATGGCAGTTCAACTTATATTTCCAGAGGCAAACAAGGATTAGACGGCGAAGGAAGCAGCTGGAGGGATCATGAATGATGTCGTTAACCATTTTGTTTTAGCTAGATCATCTTTTGCTTCACAAAACAACAGGTACTCTTAGTTCCAGCTTTAGTTTAGGACAAGGTTTGTTTTAGCTATGTAAATTTTAGTGGTTTGCATGATTTTTTATTGGTATGGAACTATGGAAGTACTAGATCAATTTATTTCTCTAGGGCCCTAGAAATCCAATACGTCTCTGATCAATTTAGACCTAGAAATCCACTTCTGGGTTCTGAACCACTGCACGAACTGAAACCAAACCCTTCAAATGTCAACATTCCCAAATTAGAATTTCTCTGTCAGTAGAGGCTCCATAAGAAAAATTTGCTGTCCGAGCTGCAAGTTTAGTATTTAGCAATGATCTCTCCCCTTGCTGCTTCGCCTCTCGCGGAGGCACCCATTGGTGGTGCGGACTGCGGACGTGCGGTGCAGCTGACGGCCATGGCAGGCCAGCAGGCCTTCAATTCGATGGTGCTCGTGTGGGAACAGCAAAGAATAAAAAATACACCCAACTTTCCCTCCTCCAACTTCCAAGTTTTTCCACTCTCTCTCCATCACATCAATTGCCGACGTTTGAGCCTAATGGACTTGGACAATATTTACCACAAACAAACGAAACTCTTCTGAGGGTTGCCGCTTTAAATATAAATAAAAAATAAATAATTACACAGGGGATTTTTGAACCTATACCTGGGCCTCGACGTTTGCCTGGACCTATAGGGCTGGGGGATTGTATACCCCCTGGCCCCCTCCCTCGCCTGGACCCTCTGCCGTTGCCCCCGTGCACGGCCGGGACTGCGCTGGATGCCTGAACGTCACTGCTTAGATGCAAGATGCAAACCAGTTTCCCGAGTTCCTTTTTTCTGCTTTATGAAATCCGTCAGCGTTTCCTCCTTTCTTGGGAAACAAGACTGATGCGGGGAGCACATAGTTGTGGACTGCGATTAGCCAACCGACCGCCGTTTTGACCTCACAACAGCTTTGCTGTGCCCCCGTGTTACAAGCCTCTGACCATGCCTACCGTCCCGTACTCTTCGTTCTGAACAACATTTTTCTTCACAAGAATTTATTCATATTCTCCCTTGAACAACTGTAGAAAACCAAATTCCAATCAATTTTTTATTAGATGACGAGAATTACGAACGTTTTGATCACCGATGACACGGCAGCAGCACACTGCACACCCAAAATTCCCAACCCGACCCGGTAAATAATAGACTGCACCTCCCGCTGGTAAACGCGGTGGAAACTACGCAACGGCACCTCCAAAATCACCCGATCCCGTGAGCGCCGCCGGCCGGCCCGCCCGAGCCGGAACGAAACCACGAGCGCGCCGCGACGTCTCGGCTATTTTTCCCCACACGGCCACTCGCCGCCACGGCGACCCCTCCTCCACTTCCTCACAAGTCACAACACAAGGGCAAGAGGAACAGACCGGGCCTCGCGCAAAAAATCTCAAAACGCATCTCTGTTGCTTCGCTTCGGCTTTCGACCTCGACGCGACCCCTCTCGCTTGGATCCGGACGGCCCGGCCCCTCCGCCCTCCCATGCGCACGGCGCCGCCGCGGCCGACATGACGCTCGCCTCCCTCGCCCGCGCCCTCGGCCGGTCCGCGCGCTCCTCCCGGCCGCGCCAGGCGAGTCTCCCCTCCCGTCCCCTCGCCTCTCCTCTGCCCCGCTATCCTCTCGCGCTCATCCGCCGCGCGCGCCCCGGTGGGGAGTGGAGGTCTGACCTTTCGCTGTTCCTTTTAGGGTTTCCAGCTCGGGGGCCTCCGGCAGCCGCCGCTACCGCCGCCTGTCCACGGCGGTGAGGGCGGGGCGACAGGATTTGTCCGCAGTTACCTGACTGCGGCATCGTCGGCAGCTCTTGGGAAGCCCGCCGCGGGCAAGACTGTGGATTGGAGATACTTCCTTGCCAGCCCACAGTTCCGACGCCTCTTCTCGGATGAGTCCAAGAAGAGTACGTTCCTCGTTTTTGATGAGATGATTATTAACAATGGGTTTGGTGGCTCTGGTTCTGAAAGGGTGCTCCTTTTCTGATTTTAGACTACGAGAACTACTACCCCAAGGGTAAGAAGGAGGTGCCGAAAGGAGATGGGAGCAACAAGTCTGAATCGAAGCGTAAGTTTCCCTCATGTTTCACTTGTTTGTGGAGAGAAGAGGAGGGTAGCCATGTATGGATGCAAATATCATAGCTTTTCATGCACCCGGAGTAAATAAAATTGATGCATATATTTGGCTAACAAGATGGACAACTAACGTTTGATTTGTTGATTTACATTTTGCTGATACTGCTTTAGTGAATTGTATACCAGTTATATATAATTTATAAATAGCACTTGGAGTAGAAATGTACAATGATTTATGCACACTTTTGTTGTGTAGTTTTGTGACATCAGTGCTAACTATTCATTTTTTGATGAAATGCAATCTTGTGGTGCGCAGAGGAATCCAATACAGATGAAGGATGGAATTTCCAGGAGAATGCTATGAAACACCTGCAGAATTTCCTTGCACCTCTATTGATTCTTGGCCTGATGCTATCATCTATGTCATCTAGCACCGCAGACCAGAAGGAGGTGATTACTTTCCTACTTTGTTAACTCTGTTGGAAATAGTTCTGCAAGTTGATAGTTTCATTTGTTCCTTTTCTGGTAAGCTATGTTTAGTCATCTAAGAACAGGTAATCTGTGTATGTTTGTTCTGTCACACTTGCATAATTTGTTTGTCAAACTTCAAAGAAATGGAGGAAAAAGACTAAACCACCATATAAACTTTAAATGGCTAGGCACTGTATTTAACTCTCTGCCCCTGTCATCTTCAGTCCAATTCCTAGTATTAGTAATAAGCTAAGAAAAACGCAAAGGGGAGTAGAACTGTAAGCAACAAAGGCCTTAGAGACAATACACTATTGCAGAGTAACCTTTGTATAATTTACTGGCCTAAATTGATATTCTTTTTCATTGATCCTCTTTTGCCGATGCATGGGAGAATTATTAGTTTGCTACCATTTGCTTTGTGGTTGAAATTTTCTTTCCTAGCCTTTGACTGTGAATGCAATATTGGGAACTCATTGTTTTGTGTAACTGAAAACTGTCAAACAATGTCGTTTCATGTAAGCATACACATTCCCTTCTAAGTGAGCATAATATATATTGGTTCATTACAATATCTTTTCAAACTTCTGCAGATAAGCTTCCAAGAGTTCAAGAACAAGTTACTAGAACCTGGTTTAGTTGATCGCATTGTTGTTTCGAATAAATCAGTAGCGAAGGTCTACATCAGGAATTCACCTCAACCAAAGAGCCAAGGCCAAAATAGTGATACCCATATTTCTACCACTGATGTTCCAGGCAAGCCTGCTGCCAGCAGATGCAAGTATTACTTCAATATTGGTAGTGTTGATTCGTTTGAAGAGAAGTTAGAGGAAGCCCAGGAAGCTTTGGGAATAGATCCACATGATTTTGTCCCAGTAACTTATGTTGCTGAAGTAAATTGGTTTCAAGAAGTTATGAGGTTTGCCCCAACAGCATTTCTTGTTGGTCTGATATATTTTATGGGAAAAAGGATGCAGAGTGGTTTCAATATTGGAGGTGGTCCTGGCAAAGGAAGAGGAGGTATTTTCAACATTGGAAAAGCTACAGTGACAAAGATGGACAAGAACTCCAAAAATAAGGTTTGTTATATCTTTTCTCACTCGTTTTACTGTTTCACTTGGTTCTATCTTTTTATGGATGATAAAAACAATCTGGCCAAAATGATTTTTCATGCACAGGCTAATTCTTGACCTCTGATAACTCCAATTGTTTAATTTTGTGGTAGCTTTATTTACTGTATCCTTGAGAAACAAAGCAAGCTACATGAAATTCCTGGATGTTTCTTTTCACTAACACCTACTTTTCTGTTGGTCCAGGTGTTTTTTAAGGATGTAGCTGGTTGTGATGAAGCAAAACAAGAAATAATGGAGTTTGTGCATTTCCTTAAAAACCCCAAGAAGTATGAAGATTTGGGAGCTAAAATACCCAAAGGTGCTCTACTTGTAGGCCCTCCTGGGACAGGGAAGACTTTGCTTGCCAAAGCTACAGCAGGAGAGTCTGGTGTGCCATTTTTGTCTATTTCTGGTTCAGATTTCATGGAAATGTTTGTTGGTGTTGGACCATCCAGGGTACGCAACTTGTTCCAAGAAGCTAGGCAGTGTGCCCCTAGTATTGTATTCATCGACGAAATCGATGCTATTGGCCGTGCAAGAGGACGTGGAGGTTTTTCAGGTTCAAATGATGAACGTGAGAGTACTTTGAACCAGCTGCTTGTAGAGATGGATGGATTTGGAACAACTGCTGGTGTTGTTGTTCTTGCTGGGACAAATAGACCTGACATCCTGGATAAGGCATTATTAAGGCCAGGAAGATTTGATCGCCAGATAACAATTGACAAGCCAGATATAAAGGGTCGTGATCAAATATTCCGCATATATCTTAAAAAGCTTAAGCTGGACAACGAACCATCATTTTATTCGCAAAGGCTAGCTGCCTTGACACCTGGGTTTGCAGGAGCTGACATTGCCAATGTTTGTAATGAAGCTGCTTTAATTGCTGCGAGAAACGAGCAAACTCAGATTACCATGCAGCATTTTGAGTCTGCCATTGATAGGATTATTGGTGGTTTGGAGAAGAAAAATAGGGTAAGAGAACTATCAGTAACCTATGAAGCTGATTTGTGATATCTGTTTCAATGTCTTAGTTTTGGATCCTATTTTAGTAATTTGGCAGCCTTCTTTTTCTATGTAATGTCATTCTTTTTGTAACTTCATTCCTTATTCTGGCCTCTGAGCATGTTAACCCTTTTGCAGGTCATTAGCAAACTGGAACGCCGTACTGTTGCTTACCATGAATCTGGACATGCTGTTGCTGGATGGTTCTTGGAGCATGCAGAGCCTCTTCTGAAAGTTACAATTGTTCCTCGTGGAACAGCTGCTTTAGGCTTTGCACAGTACGTGCCAAATGAAAATCTTTTGATGACAAAAGAGCAGCTTTTTGATATGACATGCATGACATTAGGTGGCCGAGCTGCAGAGGAGGTACAGTTTTCTTTATTCATATCTTATTTTTGCTTATGTTTTAATGATAAATAACCAGGATTCATGGATGTTTCTCTTATATTGTTAAATCTATACTAACCAATTCAAGCCATTATAATGTTTGAATAAAGTGAATCAGATGTTACTTTGAACTTCCTACATTCGACAAAGACATCAATTGTAGCCTGCTTAGTTGATATTATTGCCTCTTAAATTAGGATCAGATCATGTTGAAGATTGTCATAGTTGTCAATTTAGTAACAAAATTATATTCCATTTGGTAAATCAGGATACTGCATCATGTAAACTTTTGATTGCATTTTAAGGGGGCCAGAAGATAAATATTTTCCATTATCTCCTCTGCCCAAGTGATAAACACATCAATTCCATTACATTTATCAAATTGGTTGCCATCTAAATATGATATATAATCTCAAGTTATTATTTCAAGACATCGTAGGAAATAATAATTGGTTCCCTGTGTTCCAATGTCTTGTTTTGGGATATCAGTTTATTTCACAGTATTATCACCAGAAATTGTTATAAGCGTATTCACTAATTGAGCTTCCTTTCAGGTTTTGATTGGCAAAATCTCAACTGGTGCTCAGAATGACTTGGAGAAAGTTACCAAAATGACATATGCACAGGTTGCCGTGTATGGTTTTAGTGAAAAGGTTGGGCTTCTATCCTTCCCTCAGAGGGATGATGGTTTTGAAATGACCAAGCCTTACA
Organism: Chrysopogon serrulatus; assembly: GCA_015844335.1. Lineage (NCBI taxonomy): Eukaryota > Viridiplantae > Streptophyta > Magnoliopsida > Poales > Poaceae > Chrysopogon > Chrysopogon serrulatus. The sequence goes on along the minus strand of JADLZL010006873.1, from coordinate 4,091 downwards.
GTAATCAGACGGCATCCATCATTGATGATGAGGTCCGCGAATGGGTTGGCAAGGCCTATAAGAAAACAGTTGAATTGATAACTGAGCATAAGGAGCAAGTTGCGCAAATCGCAGAATTGCTGCTTGAGAAGGAAGTCCTACACCAGGACGATCTAACCAGGGTACTAGGAGAACGTCCATTCAAGGCAGTGGAGCCAACCAACTACGACCTTTTTAAGCAAGGTTTCCAGGATGATGATGACAAGAGCCAAGCACCAGCAGAAAACACCGAGTTGCCTGATGATTCATCTCCCCCACTTGGTGAGGTTGTACCCACGTAGTTTTTTTTCCCCTCAACATTAGAGCTGTACATTGAGCACTATTCTCGATAGATTCTTGTTTGTTGTTGCACCATAAGAAAACTGTATAAATTAGCGCCCTCGCTGATTATGCCAATGTGGAAATGCATTTGGATTTCCACACTGTCAGTCCGGTTATAGGATGCCTTGGGCTGTTCATGGCATCAGCAAATGTTCTGAATCTTGTATTCGAATGTTTTGAAAGATTCTGTCTGACTGGGGGAGTTGGCGCAAAAAGTGTGCTTGTTCTGTCTGAAGGCTTGGCTGGACAGTGGCTAAGATGGTGCCTGGAATCTCTGTGGAAGTTAATATAAAGTAACAAAGTCATTGACCTTTGAATTTTTATCAGGTTGCGGTGTGCTTACATTGTTGGATAAGCACAAACATATTGGAGAAGGTTTTTGCATGTATACTTCTCCCTTAGTCCAAAAAAAAAAATGTTTTGGGGGGTTTTAGGACAAATTAGTGCTCAATGTATAGTACCTATGTACCCTTTTTTTTTATTGAAGGTGAATCGAATAAGCAAAGGATTTCATGGAGTCATGTAGATAAGTCTCAAGTGGATATGGACCCAATTTGTTGTTAAAAGTTAAAACAGTTTTTTTAAATATTTTTTTGAATCCTAGAACATCAAGTTTTCTGGAACGGAGGTAGGATAACAACAACACCAGACATCACCAGGAGTAAAGCCTCGTAAATTTTGGGTAAGATATTCACAAATGCACATTAGCAGGAGTAAAAGGATTGTAAATTTTGGGTATGATATTCACAATACAATGCATTACTATTCCTACAACGCCTGTAGCTATACGTACGTATGGTGAAGATACCAAAAACCAAAAAAAAAAGTATTTGGCTGATGGTCAGCAGCCCAGCACTATGTAAATTGTATAACCATGGCAATTTGAAGGCTACCCACTAGTATAGCAGCTACGCAGCTACCATGGCTTGAGGTCTCTCGGCGGGCCAGCCGTCCAGTTGAGGACCCTCTGTCCGTTCCTCAAGAAGACGTCGTCGCCGTGCGGGAGCTTGCGCGCGAGCCCGTTGAGTATCTGGTGGAACGCGTCGCCCGGCTGCGCGGGCTGCGGGAACAGCACGGCGCGCTTCATCGCCGGGCTGGCGAGGAGCCGCTGCTTCCTGAGCACCACCTCCACGGGGATGGACGTGAGGATGGTGTCCAGCCTCGGGACGTCGTCCTCGGCGACGAACACGCCGATGTCCGCCCACGGGATGGCGTCGGCGAAGGGCAGCACGATGTCGTCGGCGATGACCACGGGGATGCAGCCGAAGACGACGGCCTCCACCAGCCGGGGCTCCAGGGCGCCCACCCCAGCGGGCAGAGGCAGAACACGGCGCGCTGCATGTCCTGGTAGTAGGTGGTCGGGTGCACCGTGGAGATGTCGAACAGCGGGTTGCTCTTGAAGTTCTCCCACACGGACGCGCGCGCGCCCCGGGCGTAGTAGCCGCCCTCGGGGTCGTTGCCGGCGTCGTAGAAGAGGCCGCGGAAGTAGACGAAGACGGACCGCGGCGTGGCCGGCGGCAGCAGCTGGGACTCCATCTTCCACGGCGGCGCGTACGGCGGGATGGTGATGGAGCCGCCCTTCAGGCACGCGTGGTGCCGCTGCCCGAACGTCTGCACCAGCGTGGCGCGCGCCAGCAGCGGCAGGATCCCGCGCGCCATGGCCTTCTCCTCCTGGAAGTGGAAGCACGCGCCGAAGTCGTGCGGCGTGACGAAGAAGTGGTCGGCGCCCTCCGACCTGTTCCAGTACGGCCAGCGCTCGGCGACCAGCCGGATGGCGCTGCGCATCATCCGCGGGGAGTCGAAGGGCATCGGGTGGCCGGAGGGCGTCAGGTCGCAGGTCGTGTACACGGGCGTGAAGAACCAGTCCGCTTCCTCGGGGTCCAGGGTGCGGACGGCGCTGGAGAGGAGGGACCGGTGCACGAAGACCTCCGTCGCGAACATGTGCGTCAGGCAACGCGGGTCCTTCTCCACCGGCTCCGTGTTGTATCTCGCCGGGAGGTCGTACACGTACACCTTGAGCTTGCCGACGGGGTCGTCTTCTAAAACATCGCCGCCAGTGCCTGCGTTTTGTTTCATTGGGCAGTACATGTTTGAAACATGAGAATTTTATTATAGGAAAAATAGGATAATATTATACACCGTTTCTTTAGAGATTTATATGCTCAGCAAGAAAACAAGAACAAAAAAAGAGGTGTCCTTTGCCTCTTCCTGTGTTCTAAACCCATGCTGAATATAAGAACATTAGCTCTTCAGGCATAGGTTAGATCATAATCAAATTTATAGATGGACCATTAGTACAACCTCAGAGAGTCAGAGTTCAGAGCCAAAAATGATGTATTGCTCGATCTGTCAGATGTCTCAAGTAGGAAGGATATGGCCTTTTGGGATAAAAGCTTCCACCCATGTAAATTTGGATTTTCTATGTCATCAGATCTCAAAATGCTTTTTGTTAGCCTATTGCCTTCACCAGGTGTGCTTCATCACACATAGCCAACCCCTTCATTTCCTAAGAAAAACACTATGGTTTTTTGTCTTCCAGTTTATGCATACTGATTTACTGAATATAAACGTTTCCCCTTAATAGCACTGCCATCTTTAAGCTATTACTACCAATATACTCAGTGCTAAGCACTACAGGCCCAGAACTTAAGTTTCACATATATAGAAATTCATCACGGTCCCTTGAGGCAAAAACTAGTCTGCATTTGGCCTGATCGAGAAAAAAGAGTCTGCATTTGAGTTTCATAACATCTTGGACGATTTACTGAATGGATCGAAGGATTTACTCCTTGCAGAAGTACACTGGAGGCATCTATCTTGTCAAGATAAAAAAAACACAAAGCAGAACCAAAAGAAAGCCCGCCCCGCACACCTGAGATTCTCTCTGTATGATGGCCCTGCATCAACTCCTGCGCATCGGACCCAAGGAAGAGCACTGCTGCAGTGGTGGCCGCAAGAATGGCGGCGACAAAGATCGACCTCATCTTCATGATCCTCACAAGCAGCCTCTTGCAGCACCGGTGACTCCTCCCCAAGCCTCCCCTTGTCTGGTCTCTCACATTGTCATGAGCTAAGATTCACAAGTATAGTTAAAGAAGAGATGAAAGGCAGGGTGGATGGAAGCTTCTCTGCCAATTATCCTACCAAGAAGCGTTTGGTGGAGAGGTGAGATGGAGCTTTCCTGGGCTTCCTTCATTCTTCCTCCTCTCCTACACACTAACAGACATCACACATCAGGAACGACTATTGGCCATGTGTACTTCAAATTAAAGGGAGAAAGGGAGGAGCAAAGAGGGTAGGAGGGTAGGAATGCTGCCCTCTGCTGATATTTTTAATATTTTCCCAATTCCTACTTTTTATATATATTTTTTCATAAATCATTTCTGGCAAGCTGAGCTGTAAAAGAAGGTTCATAATTTGCTCGGTCTTTATTCATCTGGTGCTTTGTGTCAAAATAGCCAGGATCTATTAACAAATTTCTTCATTTTACTCTTAACAAATTCAATTTAACAGAAAGGGTTTTATTAGAACGAATCGGTTTTAACTTGGTTATTACGAGGACACGTTAACTATTGTTTGCCAAACAAACATTTCTCCACCTAGATACTCATGATTTGTTCCTGAATATGACCAGTGTTGTCACATAGTAGAAACAGAGTTCTGGTCTATTTGGTAAAGGTACTTAATTATGTAAGACTTGATTCCACAAGTATGATTGCATTTTAATCAAA